>PVYE01000794.1:30427-44281 GCA_002995055.1 Rhizopogon rudus | reverse complement strand
TTATGGCATTTTAGGTCAATACAATTACCAAAATGCCATAAAACAAACATCATAATCAATCTAAATGCTGACTGTCAGATTTCGACCCGTAAAAAAGTTCCGACATATGCATCTGAATTATATCATAACGAACGCCCGAGCCCAGGGCCTGTCCAACGGCATTTTCGCAAGCAGCAGTGAATTTGTCCCGAAGCAGGTTCCTCATTGATTAAACAACGAAATACGTGCAACGTTTCATCGGCCGCGGCACTTGTACGAAAGCAGGAACGCGACTTACTGTCGCGACGTGCGAGTCAGGTCACCAATTAAGCCATCACCCTGGCGCACAAGTGACTTATATCAGGCTATAATATCGCGCAAAGGTCAGTCATGGAGTCAAGTCCTGTATATAGAGTAATCAGTGCAAATAAAGCCAGTGCAGCAATCACTATCGAAATTGCAACCCTGGAGATATTCACTATATGCACTGACAGACTGGCATAAATTCAAAGCAGCAATAGTGACAAGGAAAGAGAAACGTATAGTTTGTGTGGTGTAATGTGGGATTAGCTGATGGAACAACTCTGAGTACACTGTACGAAAACAGGTTGGTCATAAGTGATCGTTGTGGGCAGACCTCAGATAAAGTTCTGCCAGTCAGTCTGGCAGGGTTGGCTTGCGGTGGAACTCCGGCGTGGATGGTGACAGTGTAGGCAGAGCATATAGCCTAGGTTGCGACTCCCTAGTAGTGGATAAATGATTAAAGTGCACACATATGAACTTGGACGCAGCCTCTCGAGATTGGTACCAAGGTTGCAATTAAATAGGAGCCGCTGATAGCGGAAGAACCCTGCAACTGGAGCCAGATCGGAGCTTCGTCTAACATTTCGACAAGGTGTTCTCGTCGTGCGGTACGTCACGCCGCAGTGAACTGTATCATAAATTGGTATAGATTTCCCGTGGTTTCACAAAGAGAGCAGTGAAATTGAAAAGGTGGTATGTATGAGCTACAATAACAAATGTGTAACGACAGTCGTTAGTCAGTTGTGTAGTTTTACAAGCTATACGGACAGGAAAATCAATACATAATACCCAAAGCACATCAGACACTCGATTACTTATATTTTTATTACATGCCGGCGGGGGTCGGGCAGGAACCATGAGGTGATATAGACGATATCCCAGCTACTCTGGAGTTGTATGCGCAACCTCAGGTTCTTTAATGCTCAGGCCTACGCGCCAAGTAAATGTCAGTGACGGCACTGTAAACACAAATCTCGTTACACACCTTTTTCCGCGTCTCGATTCATCATGTATCTGCTGATCGGTGTTTCTATGTTTCGGTCGAGCGGTTGTAACACGTCCTCCACTCGATCCCGAAATGAAAGTATGGAGCGCGTAGTCTTGACGCGTTCACGGAAGACAAGGCCGATCAAAATATTGAGACAACCAATGGAGAAGAGGAAGAACGCGGAGACCAAGGGAAAAACTTTGACGAAATGCGAGAGAACGGAAGCTCCGATCCTACCGGCGTCCCGCATGATTCAATAGGAAGTTGATACGACGGTTTTATCCACTTACAAGCATTGCATTAATCCGAGAGCGCCTACTCCAAAACCGCTCCCGAGAACGGGAAAGTAGTGATCAAAGAATGTGGCGGGCCAACCTGGATAAGTTAAGATGGTGCATTCTTACGCGCCAATGACAATATCATACCTAGTTCTGACAGGATCAAAACAACTGTCTGGGCAATGATCAACAACCGATTCAATACCGCCCAGAATACTCCAGCTGGCTGATTAGGAACTGTGCTGTTGCTGCAGCGAGCAAATTCAGCAATGCGCGGCAATGATAACCACCAGCAATGCATCTCACTTGATGTAGTTATAGTTACTTGTGGAGTTTGAGTTGCTTCCGCCACTGACAAACACATTGACTGCTTCAACGTCATCAACCATCACCAGGATGCTGCTCGAGAAAACTAGAAGAAGGGCGATAATGCTAAGAGCGCGAACAGCATTGAGGCTGATGAAGACATCTGACGGGCATAGCTGTCAACTCGCAGGCACGATGTACATTCCTTGTTGACAGTGACTCACAGGCTTTGGCTGGTAGCATCATGGACACCGATGAAAGAATGCACGCGCAAAGAAGATCGGTCACTCCAGAGGAAAATGTGTAAAAGCAGAAGGTGACCAGCAACCTGCAGAGAAAGAAGTTGAATAGAAGGAAAGGATGATACTACCACTGGCAGCTGAGGTGGTCAGAACGATGCAATGAAACAGGCTTCCGCCACTGGCCAGCTCTTCATAAAACACCGGCAAAGGGAGCTTCTGATCTGGGGAAATAAGGGAGTCATTGTTCTTGTGTGGGTCCCCGTCGCTGTGGACACGGTGTTGGTGGGCATTGATGGTCTTTACTTAGGTTTCCAGCCTGAGCGTCTTTCAAGTTAGCCGCGACATGGCAATCAACATTGAAAACGGCTAACGCTGAATTGAAAGTATAACATTCGCTAAATAAGGCAAGTCACTAGGATCAAAACTTGCATATAATTCGAATCGTCGATAGAGTTGCACCCGCCAAGGATGCCCGGAATCATCAAGTCGGCTAGAAACTATAATAAGGGATACAGTGAGGCACTATGTAACCAATGCTTAGCGATTTACCCATTGCACGAACAAGGCTCGCACACAAAACGTACAATAGAACACTTTCGGTGGGAGACAGTCTTAGCTAGTCTAGTCTATAAGTTGCTTGCAACAAGGAATGTAACCATAACAACTCGATTTCACTAACCGAGCTTCCTCAGCCTCCTGTCAGATATTGTCTACCCAGCCAGAATCCAATAAAGTTCAAAACTTATTCGACACACTAATAAGTACATCGTCCGTCGTAAGATACGTCGCCCTGAGTCGAAAATGACACAAACAGCCTCCAGGGTATACAGCTTGGGATATACAAAGGCTACGAGCCAGCCTTAGAATGCAGTGAAGGGACTGCAGGGATTTCCCCCTGCCGCGGCCGTTGAGACCGTCGCTGCAGTTTATCAACCTGTGCGCGTTCGCGCTCAGCTTGCACAGTTGTCATCATCTCAAGCTGCTGAGTAATGAACTCTTGTGTGTTCGGTCTACATACCTCGGTCAGTACCTTCAGTGATGCTCGAAGGATGTCTAGTGCCTTACCTCATGCGAAGGATTCTCAGAATAGTTTCGCTGCTCGAAACCTCCTTCTCCTCTGTCTTTACCTTCTTGCGCTCTTTGATGGTTCCGAGATTCCGCTGATTATAGACGCTCTTCACGCGTTTCTTGACAGGAACAGCTTCGCGGAAACTTTGCTGCATGGCGCGTACGCACTCTTCCATGAGAGCATCCCTGCGAGAAAAATGAAATGTCGTTACCAGTACATAAAACGAAATTGCGTACGTATGCCAGTCGTAGTACAACCGAATGGAAACAACATCCCGATATTTCTGGTTCTGTAGCTTTTCTAGCGGAACGCCTTCGCCTTCCGCATAGAAATAGTCGCGAAGGAACTAAGCGGAAACCATCAGGAATGTATTTATACAAGAGAATTGCACGCACCTTCAGCCACTTGAAGACAATATCTACCTCCTTGTCGGTCAGTGGCTTCATGTCGCTCGAGAGCTTAGACAGCGGTGGTATGAGCAGACCCTCTACTACGACGAGGATCTCCTTCCAAACTCTCATGATCACCATATCTTTCGCTGTCTCGCTAAGGTATGTGTTAAGAATATGAAGGTTGGCGTCGAAATAATCAAACAGAGGAACGATCGCGCCCTCAATCTCGACGTCAGTGAGTTCCTCCGGCCGAATGCGTGGTCTCTCATTGTGAGGAAGGGGTATCTGAACTTCACTAGAATTGGAGCCCAACGCTGACCGATAGAGCGCTGTAACGTTTCCGAGGGCTCTGTTGTAGTCCAGCCCAAGAGATCCGGCTTTGATCAAGGTTTTGAGGATGGATCGCGACAGCGACTGTCGTATATATGGTGACATCTGGCAGCCAACAAGACTAAGAATCAGAGCCCGAACGTTGTAGTTGACGGCTTACTTTGTCGACGAATATCCGCATCATATCTCCCTCGCTCCGCTTCAAGAACCGAAAAGCGCGGCCAAAGTAGAACTGCACGTCATCCTTCTCCCCTTCCATGCTGATTCGAAGAAGTATCCTCCCTTGGTGGCCATGGTTGGTGTTCTCAAGGTTCAGCCATACGTCATGGGTTAGGAAGTCACTAAACTCCTTCGGGTTGAGGCATATGAAGGACCGGCCAACAACGTCATGTTGGCCCACGAGCGCGCGATCACGTATACTGCACATCAGCCACAAAGGCTTGTCGACTGATATGTCATGAGTCTCATCCCCTTTTCGCCAGTGAATTAGTTATGTTCGAGAGTTTTGGCAGAGACTTACAACGAGGGTTCAAGGTCTCGTAGATCGTTCTCGTCTTCACAAGGCGATTCCCAGCTTCGTCGCTGAGCGTCACAAAGGTGTCTAGCAATGACGACGGACTGCTATCAAGAGGAACCAAGTCCTCCGCCATGACAATCTTCACAGCAAACAAGAACCGCGGCCGCTCGTTCTTGTCGGGAACAGGTGGCCCGTGATTAGCAATCGTCTCAGCAACCTTGTCTACTTGCATTTGGTTGTACAGGTTGTCAAGGAGTTTGCGTGCGGCTTCAACGTTGTTCAGTTTGACGCAGGACTCCGGGCGGAAGTTGAATGGCTCGACTTTCTTCTCGCCTGTCGTCGCAAGAGACTTGGCTTTCTCAAGCCAGGCAGATGACTTCTGCGGCTGCAAGTAATCTGCTGGTCGCGGGAACATTTCTGTCATGAAAAGCTCTTCAACAGAGCGACAGTACTGCTCGATTGCCCTGGAGATTGTCTGGGAAAGGTACCATCAGGAAACTCCGGATAAACGACAATGCACTGAATCAGCACCTTGGAGAGCCTCGTGAAGAATCTCGCCTCTTGATACTCGTCTGACCATTCCAGGTCCTGCAAGAACGTTATCGGACTACGGAGAGAGTCAAAGAGATCGACAATAGAAGCACTATGTCCATCTGTGTTTTCTGCCTCAAACTAAAGCAGTCCTCAGTGGAAAAAGGGGAACGACGACATGACACGAACCTTGTCCGCCGCTATTGCCTGATAAGTCTCGTTCAGCTTAGTCCAGACGACTGCGAATGGTACTTACAGCTTTCACCCACTGGCCCGTCTTACTATCCGTGTCAATGAGCCATTGATGAACATATGGCATGAAGAGCTGTCCAAGGTCAAACTCCAGTTGCCCCCTTGCAAGCAATGAGGTTACCACCCTAAATCCCGTGGAACCACTCACTTGGGAACAAATGCCTTGTACATTGACAGCAATGCTTTCGTTCGTCGGTAGAGCGAAAATATGTCTTGTATGGGCACATCCGGTGTTGGATCGTTCCTCGACGATTCATACAGGCGCTTCGAGGAGTTCTGAACATCCTTGACGAACAGAGGAACTTGGACTTCCACCACAAGAGAGACCAAATCCACCCGTCTAAAAATAGATATCAGTAACCCGAAGAACAACGCATCGTGCAAAGTCGTACCCGACAAGCGGCTTAGGGAACCGTTTGTCCAATAGTTTTGCAGCCTTCTCCAGTTCGTCCGTTATCAGCAGCAATGGCAGAGCTATGTTACCTCCGGGGGCTGCCTGCAAAGACTCCATCTTCTCTTGATAATACTGGAACGAGACGTCTTGTATGCGCGATGTCAGGTCTGACAGGCGAGCACTGATATCTGCCTCAAAACGGTCGATGAGCCCACTCTCCCGAATGTCGTCGATAATAGTAAGATATGGCTGGACGGCGCTGAGTTTTAGGTTCGGCAAGCCATCCATGGCATGATACAGAGATGAGAGGAAGATGTTGTAGAGGGCGCCGTAGGTGGCTGCCAATAATTCTGTCTATCAAGAAGCTCAGCAAGGTGTTAGAAAGTATGTATCCATCACGCACATCTGCAATGGGCCACTTGTCAATCTCGAGATCATTAAGTGCCTTCGTGACACCTTGCAGGGCCTCTGGTACGCACTCCATAGGAACATCACCGCGCTCATGTAGTTGCTTGATCAGATCCAAGAAACATGTTGCACGGTACGTATGGCTTATCCGCCAACGCAACGCGCACTCGCTTGTGAGTTCCACGTGAGGAGGACTGAGGATACTCAGGGGAACTTCGTCGGTATCGGCGGCGCTGAACAATGACTCTAGGTCCCTGACGAGACAGTATTCGACAAGACGTCTGTAGAACGTCCTGGGATTTGGAGGTATAAACGTGAAGTTGTGGCCAACACGAATTTCCTCATCGCCGTCCTCCCCGTCGTCATCGGCCTGCTCACCTTCACCCGGCGCTCCTCCGAAGAACGAACGCCGGCTCCCAATTGAAGTATGTCGCTTTGTTCCACCAGGGGAGTCAGTGCGGGGGGAGTATACAGAGCCTGGACGCCCCGATGGGGAGTAGATGGAGCCATTATCTGAAGGCATGGACTTGGCAAGTTCGGGATTAAGCGACATCATTGCTACCATGAGCTGCGAGAGGATTGAAGTTTCATGGGTGCGCCACAGATTCCAGGCGGTATCACTGCTGAAGTCTTCCCTTCGACCCGGAAATGGCGCTCCAGCGTTAATATTCTTGAGGCAGGTCTACGATATGTGCACAGTCAATGCACGCTCCTTTCTTTACCTGTCGTCTCACCTTGAGGTCTACAAGAGCAGCCTACTGACGTTCAGTGAAATGGTCCCCTGGAAGAACACTGCATACCTTCTCCGTACATGTTTTCCGCATCCTATCTACCTCACTCTGCATGGCGTTCTCAGGAACCTTGAACAGACCTGCCACAATCATCACGAAGGGCATATCTGAAACGCTCGAGCTGATGCTGGGTTGTGCGCTGATGGAATCTACGCGGTCGCGCGATATGGAAGAGTCGTATCCCGAGTCATTCGAAGACTGTGGTGGTGGTGCAAGCTTGGCCTGATACATATCCAGTCGTGAATTGAGCTCGGGCGAAACGTGGCTAAGAGACTTCAAGCAGTCCCGAAGCATCCGCACGAACTGTGCGATTTGGTTGTTCACTTCGACCTTCCACCCATCCTCAGCAAGCGTTGGCTCCTTTCTGAGCACACTGGTGGCTTGTGAGGCGAACATCAAGATCAGCTCCTCTATGCTCCTGTTCTCCTTCATCTGCCTCCTGAATTGATCCCCCATGACCTGGCCATAGAAAACGGCCATAGTTCGTCTTGTTAATTGGTCCGAGTACCTGCGACCGTAGCGTCAGTATATGACCCGGAGGCACACGACAACTGTGGCACGGACGCAGCATCCTTCCCCATCGCTATATTCTGCAGTTTCTGCTCCAATACTTTGAGAAGCTTCTCTGGAAACTTGACGCTCTTCGACCCATCCCTGATATCTTTGAATATGTCACCTATGGATACGATGGAGTTGGATATGGCTCCTGAAAATTTCGAATGGTGTTCCTTCTCCTTTACCTCTGAGGGGTTGGGACGATTATTTGAGACTTTAGGCTGGGTGACATAGCTGAGTATACTGCGGATGAGTAGATAATAGGTGAGGTTTGCGCTGGAACGTGGCTGGGCAAGGGTACGCACGCTACACGAAGGACATATCTACGTGGCGGACACGAAAGACAGTTAATCGGATGAGGTGGGAGGAGTTGAACTGGCTACACGCACTCGAATAAATCGTCATCGTTGACACGATACTTGGAAATGCGCTTCTCGTGTGCACTGCTATCGTAGCTCCGCTTGGACATGGATCAAGGCCGATATTGAATATTCAGAGAACGATATCGACCAAGTCTACTCAGACTCGATAGATTTGGGAAGTAGCAATGAACACTATCAGAAGGATTTGGAGAGAGATATTCACTCGGGTAGAAAAGCTGCAACCCGTCAAGTGGTTGTATCATCAATAATGCAAATGCACCATAGGCTGCTTTAGCCCTACACAAGCACCAACAAACACCCATCTGTGTAAATCCATCTATTCCATCAATAATTACTGACTACGACGTCCACATCTACAATTCATCGTGTCCTTGTCTATCTCCAGTCTCCGTAGGTTCAGCAGATGACGACCCACTAGCGTCACCAGACTTCGTGGGCGTCTTTTTGACTTTCGGTGCCTTCCTTCTCACCAATCTTTGCAGGTGTTGCTCCAGTGTCTTCGCTCGCTCCCACATCTCCTTGGTCTCTATTGCAGGGTCCTCATTCATCTTCGTCGTCTTTTGCCGCTCAACACCACTATTAAGCCAAACTTCATGTCCCTGAAGTGCCTTCTCAAGCACATCAAGCTCCTCAGACGTCCACTTCGAAGGAACGCCCGCGATGGCGTCTGCCGTGATGTTCTCCCGAGCTTCCGTGAGGAATAATCGAGTACTCCAGTTCCATTTCTGTGAGTTATTTAGTGCCTGTGGGAAAGATTCGATCTCCTTGTAGCGATGCACGATTGGTTTCTCCAGAATCCTATCAAGAAATCGTAAGCCGCCAAATCGAGGTTTCCTAGGGAAAGAAATTCCTTACTCAAGACCTGTTCGCTTCTCCCATAGCTGCATTGTGTCAGCCGTTTCTCCTTCCTCATGCAGCCATGCAATAGTTTCCGAGAGTTTCTTTGAGAGTGCTTGCCTCTCAGAATGTTGCGAGCATCTCGTGAATGGCGTCTCTGGACCGTCATCCAAGAGGTCTCGTAGTTTATACAGGTATCCTTCAAGCGTGTTATGTGCTTCTTCTCTGAGTTGCCTTGACACCTCCAAGTTGTCCAATGCCCTGAGACTGCCGCGACGTGACTTCAATGATCCTCTTAATACCATCAATGTACTTACCGGTCTCGAGAAGCCCTTTTCGCTGCTGCATTCATGGGACCCTGTGCATTGTACACAATTTCAATTTCAAGCGGGATAGAACTTTGGTCCTTTGCAAGCGCCTTCTTGGATTTATCCTTCTTCTCGTTCTTTTCGGCTTCTTCATCGAGGTCAGTTTCTGGTACCTGGTCACCACCACCTCCAAAGAGGCCTTTCAGTTTTCCTGTACAAGCTTATGACCAAGAATAGGACAAAGAGTAAATACATACCAGTGATGGAGTCGTCCTTAATTTCCCCGTATGCTAAGGCGTCTCTGACAGACACGAAGCCGGATTCGGAAAGCATGACAGTTGCCTTGATCACAGGATCGATTGCGCCGCGTTCAGTGAGGTTACCGATGGCCTCGGGTATGCCAATAATCTTCCCCTCAAGGATCTCACGGGGGAAGCCGCTGGCCTAAGTTTAACAAATCAGGAAGCTATGTATATATAGGACACGCACGACATGACTTCATTGGGATAGTTCAGTACCACAGAGAAATCCTCTTGACGCTTGAACGTCAGAGTCTTTCTTGCGCCATGCTTCGACCCACGAGGTAATACTGCAGTGTGGATCGTTCGTGTGGGAGTATTGGATGCAAGATAAGATGCCTGGACGTCGTGCATTAGGACATCAGTTACACGAATGTCCTTTGTCTTGAATTGACGCGACAGGGAAGCTCCATAAAGTGCTGCACCAAGCACAGCGGATTCATCGGCATTGACATTGAGTGCAATGCGATCCCTAATGTGTATGTAAACTCCAGGCGTTCACAAAGGTAGAGCGAAAAACTTACTCGCCAACGGCTGCTTTCACAGCGGCCTGGACCATAGGCGTGCGTGAACTGCCACCAGTCAAAATAACGGATGAGATGTTCCCCTGTAACACGGTCAGACAGTATTTTCAACATAATGCAAGGTAATGGGTACCAATGACAGCTCAGCGTTCGCAAGTGCATCATGGATGGGCCTTGCAAAGCGAGGGTGGAGGTCTTCACAAACATTCTCAAACTGTGCACGGGTGACCTTTGCCTTGAAGTCAATGTCGAATGCCACACTTTCCACCTGATAACCATCAGCACATAAAAAGGCCTACACTTAACCACGCTACTTACCGTCGACATTGCGTCAGAGTTGGCACTGAGGATAGTCTTGACGCGTCCTGCCTCCTTCCAAAGTTTAGCCATACCGCGATTGTCCTTTCGGATATCTCTCCGGTGCTTTGAGATGAAACTGTCTATGAGAATATCCCGCAACCTCAAGTCTAACTCTGTTCCGCCTGTATTCCGGTCATATCCGGCTCCTAGAACGTTGATCTGCGTGTATGATGCCTTCGTCTTGGGATCCTCAGCTGCAGAGAACGACACGACGGTGGCACGGGTTGAAGACGCGCCTGCGTCGTAGATGACGTGATACTCCGGAGTCGTTGAGAACGTCCTCGTCATTGCGTAGTTTACTGCTACCGCCGTACCGTCGTTTACCAACGCTAGCGTTTTCAGCCCCGCAATTTCTATCGCATCCGCTACCGAGTCCCGCTCGAACTGGGAGAAGTATGGTGGAACGGTGAGAACAACTTCGTTCACCTGCTCGCCCGCCAAATCCTCTGCAAGCTTCTTGACATATGATAGCTGCATCGCGACGAGCTCCTCCGTACTCCATTCCGTACCATCGCTTTGTTTCAGCGCAACCGTTTTGCGGTCAGTCTCTGAAATCTGGGCGGTGGATATTGATGTGAAATAGGTGACGATATCGGAGTTGAATGGTGCGCCTTGGAGGTACTTTAGTGAGGAGAAAGAGTCCTGGGGGAAACGCGAAGCCTGTATCCGGTCAGAGACAGTTCAGGAAGCTGTGGGGGCAGCACTCACGATGTTCGCCGCGTCGGACCCAAATAACCTCTCCTCTTTCTTCCACGCGACGGTGGACTGTATCTTCCGTTTCGAATCCTTGTTCAACAACACGTCAAAGGGGACTCCGGGCTTCATGAGCGAAGCCTTGATCCAGTCCGACCCATAGTCAACGGCCAATACGGATGCTAATGAGGTTTCGAAAACGGCAGCAAATAAAACGAAGAGGGTGAGCGCCCTCCTGAGTGATAGACGAGACATGGACAGGGTATCTATGTCAGCAGCCAGACCAAGGAAAGAGCATTGAACAAGAAGCACTACGAATTTGGTTCCAAGTAAATCAGTCTCGCACTCCTTCCACGTTTACACGACACGTAACAATCGGCAATTCCCGAACTATCTCTTTGCTCTGCCCATCACCAGCAACACTGTCAAGTGCTCTAATACATTTAGCTGCGGAACATCATGGTTAGGCTCACTGAAACTAAGCACGGTCGCTTTTGATCATATTACAATCGTCAGTTGCGCAATTCAGCGACGAGGCTATCACATATTGTGCTATTTATCTGATATACATACCAGCAAACAGGTGGTATTCAAAACAATCGTTATGCAGCTTTCGATTCATTCTTAAGTTAGCGCAACACTGGAAGTAACAGAGTGAAAGATATTAATATTAGGTTGGTGGCGAGGTCTACAGTCCGAACGTCAAAGGTCCTAGGTATCTATGTCGGCGTTTAATGGATGCTAGTGCTCTTAAAGTCGTCAGATTGACATTCTAATCAACAAAGTAGAGAGACGTACTTCATGGATCATAAGCCGATGTGCATGAACACGATGCGCTGATCCAAGGGTATGTTCTTATCGCTTGCCAACGATTGGAGTGCTTGGGAGGCTCTCTTTGAATTCATCTTGCCGTCTCCGCAGAAGTTTTTGTAGAACGCCTCGACTAAGCGTTGCACAGTGGCATCGTCCACACTCCAAAATGTCCCAATGACACTTTTCACCCCAGCAAACTGTAATCCAGCCGCCAGGTGAATCACCTCATCAGGAGTCTGCACATCGCCGACCGCGGTCTCACAGGCAGAAAGAAATGTAAATTCATGCTGAAACAACTCTGTTTGGGTAATATCCAGGAGGGTAAGCGGTTGGTCGCGCATGAGGAAGGCTGACTTGAAGGGTTCATCGAAGTTCTGTGTCCCATGACAAGCAAAATGGAGCCAGTGATGGCTTCATAAAGTCCGCAGGGCTTCCGATTTCATTGATTCTGCACTTGTGAGCTTGGTGAAAGAAAGAGTTGTGGAGGGGGGTAGGAGATTCCGCACTAATTCTAGCTCGGGCTCGACAGATTCCAAGGTAAATGGAAATCATCCTGGGTGACCCTGACCAATGGCAGCAAACTTTGGGCACGGACTGAAACCTGACATCGATGAACCAACTCCTCTACCGCGCAATACAATTGTACAAACCTTGAACCCCAGCCAGACAAATAACTGGGACGAGTGCAGGATTCGATCCAGAGTGCGAGCACACGTTCAGCTTGCTGTGTGGCTGACCACGAAGATGCTCTAGTACCCGACCAGAGACTCCTCCACGCGGCTCCCCTCGCGGGGCGCTTAATTAATAGCACTTCTATGTACTCATCCCATCCAAACGGCAAATCCGAGTCATGTCCATTACTACAAGCCGATAGTACTTCATGCGGTTTACCGGTCAATTGACTGCACTCTCACCAAGAGTGTGCTGTCCACTACGGTGAGCAGGTGCCAAGACGACAGACTTGTCCGAGGTGCTTCATCTTTGTTTCCCCGTCGTACATACTTCAGGAACATAACATATGATGAGGCAGTAGTGAAGTGAGAAACTTTATCGTCACATATTATCATGACGACACGACGCCGTCTATACACAATACGATGTACTCATTCAAATGGTTTCATCGCATCTAGCACAAAGTTAAACCAAAGTTCACATCATGTCATGCCTTGCACACATCTTCTTCCGCTACTTCATCCTTTGATTCTTCTGCTCCGTCCGATACAGTGCCTGAGAATAATACAGCCGTAGGTGCAGCAGCAGCTTGGGTTGACCATTCGTTTGTAACTGCCCGCCCCCTTGCAACACGAAGGATGATGAACAATTGCGCAATGCCCTAGTTCAACAAAGAACACTATCATCAGACACGCAGGCCATTCAGCATTTCTTTGCTTACCTGCACTTTTCCAATAGACAAGAAGCATAGAGTACTGAGGCCGTTGTTTTGCAGAGCAAAGGCGACTATGAAAACAATAGCGAAGATAGTATATGGCATGGTAGATTCGACAACCATGAGGACGACGGTGTCATAGGTGCTAGAATCATATTGGCCCACGACCCGCTTCAACTGACTTCGCATGGAGAGCAAGCGATACGCCACGAGAAGGGTATAAATCACATTTAGCCCCACCTGGATGCAGAGGTAGACAAGGTTGATGCGGATATCATAAATTGCGATACCGGAGCTCGACTGCACCTGGACAGCAATAGACAGTGCTGCTCAAGACGTCAGTGACTACTGCCGCTGGAAAATGAGAAACTTCACCGATCATAGTAATAAAAGCTGTTGTCATCGGGATCACCACCCATCTTGTCCAATTCCATATCACAAAACATCGGTGAAGCTAAGTATTGAAGGCATCAGGTGTATACCGCATATGGAAAACTATTTGACTCGCGAGCAGAGCTTGCATAAACCACTCATTGATGTGACCACTAGAAGAGACGTCACACTAGAGGTCTAGAAGTGAATTGGAAAACGTGCTTACCAGGAAAGCGCCACAAGAAACAGGCGAGAATGCCCTGCGTTCTGGATCAGCGCAAGTGGACCACCAGGCGCATCACGAAGGTCAATCCAAACCATCTCCGTATATTTCAAGTTCGTAGCAGTGCTTATTGTCCCCAATGCGAACGTGATGATGATGTAGAAAACAAGCACGACACGATGATCCGCAATTTTCCCCCCATATCGGGGTCGTCGGGTGAGAGCAACCAAAGATTGTATTGTAAGGAGCAATAATACACCTATTGCGGCACATGAGTCTACTTTTGCATGGCGTACATAAACGGAAGAACGCACCGTAGA
>PVYE01000794.1:15452-30373 GCA_002995055.1 Rhizopogon rudus | reverse complement strand
GGGTGTAGGATGACATGACGCCGAATTTGGCCACTGACGAAGTGAGGGGAGGTTAGGGAAGATACTGAGACAACGTGGACAAGGGGCTTAACCACTGGCGAGTGGTGGAAATAACCAAAGGAAGTTAGAAACGAGTGAGTAAGATGCAGCGATTATTTATGGAGAAGTCGAAACAGAGTTTCCGCCAGGGAGGCGAAAACCTGCCATATGCACAGAACTTTGAGAGTACGTGGGTTACCACAGTGATCACCACATTAACCTTAACCACTTTACCTGGTTAACAAATTGACTACGCTACATAAACGAAATAATTGAACCTTGTTGAAAATTCGGCGGTCCAACGATAGGTGTACGATCCTGACGGAGTTTGAAACCTAAACCAACCTAGCACGCAAAACATCGGTGGACCTGAAAGATCGAGCTCAAGTCGAGTAAGGAGCGCAGGTTGAAGTCAACGGTGCACTCGTGCCTTCCTAGTTACCTTTCATCAAGAAAAGGGAGATCCTCTGTTGGGATATTTAAAGCATGCATGTAGATGAGGGGATAACAAGGAGTTTATTACTCCGCGGCCATGAAACACCAACTGCTCGACTCCAGCACAGTGAGGTAATGTAGATGCTGAGGTATGGTATACAGTCCTATGTCATCCTCCAATTCGTCAACTGGATGCTACACCCAAAGTCATCAGATTATTGTTTTAATCATCGAAGTAGACAAACGCACGTCATAGATCATAAACCGATATGCATGAACACGATACGCTGGTCCAAGGCTATGTCCTTATCGTTAGCCAACGATTGAACCGCTCTGTGTAGTGCTCGGGCAGCTCTCTTCGAATTCATCTTTCCATCCCCACAGAAATTTCTGTAGAATGCCTCGACTAAGCGTCGCACGGTAAAATCATCCACACTCCAAAATGTCCCAATAACGCTCTTGACCCCAGCGAATTGTAAGGCAGCCGCCAGGTGAATTGCTTCATCAGGAGTATCGAAGTTACCGACCGCGGTCTCACAGGCGGAAAGAAACGCAAATTCACGCCAAGAGAGATCCGTTTGGGTGATATCGAGGAGTGTCAGTGGTTGGTCGCGCATGAGAAAAGCCGACTTGAAAGGTTCATTGAAGTTCTGTGTCCCGTGACAAGCAAAATGGAGCCAGTGATTGCCTCGCAATGTACGCAGGGCTGTAGATTTCGTTGATTCGCCGCTCGTGACCTTAGTGAAGGAAACGGTTGAGGCGGGAGGGAGGAGACTCTGCACTAAATCCAGCTCAGGTTCGACAGATTCCAAGGCAAATGGAAATCCTGCTGGATGA
Source organism: Rhizopogon rudus (assembly GCA_002995055.1). Lineage (NCBI taxonomy): Eukaryota > Fungi > Basidiomycota > Agaricomycetes > Boletales > Rhizopogonaceae > Rhizopogon > Rhizopogon rudus. The sequence goes on along the minus strand of PVYE01000794.1, from coordinate 29,062 downwards.
TTCTGCCCGATGGCAGCAAAAGACACGGGTAGGGACCTGTCATGTCTCCTGCGAGCCTTTGTGAGCGCAGTAAGTGATGGGGTGTATGAAGAAATGTATAGCTTCGAAAGATTTCTTCCGTCTTTCCTGTACTCTCCAGCAGCATGCAATGGCAAGAAATTGAAGAATGAGGTTGGGCACCACCATATCCGGGAACCTGGCTGTGCAAATTGACCAAGATTGTCAACCACAGGGCGAACTACGTCAACCCATAACTCCCGCAAAGTTTCGACCAGCTTTGTTTGTTTCTCCTGAGGACCAACCCCTCGTTTGACTGTCCGCTGGAGTGTGCTCACGGAACGCTCGAGTTTTTCTACATTGGTAACTAGTTGCACCCTAACCGGAGAGTGCTGGTACAGAATGATAATTGCATCGCACGACGATTTGCTTGCAATGAGAAGAATGATAGGCCCCTCGCGAGCGACATCTTGAAGGTCAGAGAATAGAGGGGGAAGCATGAAATGAGACATGCCCTCAAGCTTCCTGATCTCTCGCAAAGCATCATTCCATTCATCCACCAGGCGAGCGTACTGGGCAGCTTCTGCTTCTACCTTGACTCTTGAGGTCCCTCCCCGAAGGTCCGCAGGAGGCCTATCGAGAACGGCACTGAGTTCTTGGAATTTCTTCACTACAGCCCCTGCGTGATCACCGCGTTCCCGAAGGTTGTCAAGAGGTGTGCGAAATCGTGCCATCTGGGTCCAGATAAGAGTCCTTCCTTGTTCCAGCAACTCCACAGCGCGGGGCACCTCGCCATGTTGAAGAGCACAGGATGCAGCATCAACAGCAAGTGTGGTGGGGAAGAGCTTCATGGTATCATGACGAGATGACGCTGAAGCTGTTGTGGACATGAAAATGTCGAGAAGTTGGATGGAATTTGCGTAAGCATCTAGCAACGTTCTATGCATATATTGATCAGCATTACGGATCCATTGTAGGCATATTGCGAGGCGATAGAACGGGCCACTGGAGACTATATCCACACTTGCTTTGTAATGACTCATGGCAGCATTCAGACTGTCAGCGTCTTCGCAAGCGGTGTGAAGTCTTGACTGATGGATGAGCAGATAGATATTTGCTAGTGAGCCATGGACCATGGATCGATGAGGGTGATGTGTCGTCATCAGAGACAACGTAGAATGATTAATTGCTAGTGCTTCCTCAAGGTCATGGTCATTGTCTGAGTGTACGGAGCAATTGAGTACAGTCCCACGGTTATTGAATGATGAAGACCGACCCAGGTGTTCAACTGGATGCAATGCCAGCGCTACCCCATGAGGCAGGATCACCTCGTCGAGGTGTTTATCATTACCTCGGTGCTCGAAGCGGTCGACGAGTGCAGTTGCAAGGTTATTCAATGTCAAGGATCGATCTGGGTGATCAACTGGCTGCAAATCCAGCACTTCCCTGTAAAGTGCAATCACCTCGTCGAGGTGTTTGCTGTTGTTACCTTGCTTCTTGAAGCAGATGGAGAGTGCACTTGCGAGGCCATTCAATGGGGAAAATCTATCTGGGTGACCAACTGGCCGCAAATCCAATGCTTTTTTGAGAAACATGATCCCTTCGGCGAGGTTTTTGTCATTGCTGGAGTGGGCGCAGAGTGCACTTCCAACCCTAGCCAATGCCATAGACTGATCTCGGTGACCAACTGGACACAAATCCAGTGCTTCCCTGCAAAGTGCAGTCAATTCAATTCGGTCTCAATATTGAGCTCAGTGTTCGAAATGGATGGAGAGTGCAGTTGCAAGGTTACCCAGTGACATCGACTGATGTGGGTGACTGACCGGGTGCAAACCCAGTATTTCCCAATACAGTTCAATTGCATCATCAAGGTCCTTATAATCACCTCTGTGTTTGAAACAGGTCAAAAGTGTATTTCCAAGGTCATTCAATGATAGTGGCCGATCTGGGTGACCCACTGGCTGCAAGTTCAGTGATTCCCTGTGAAGTGCCATCACCTTGTCCAGAATTTTGTCATTGAATTTGTGCTCGAAGCGGATGAAGAGCACAGCTGCAAGACCACTCAATGACTGGGGCCAATCTGTGTGACTGACTGGGTGCCAATCCAGCGCTTGTTGGTGAAGCATGATCGCATCGTCAAGGTCTTTCTCATTGCCTTGGCGTAGGAAGCGGGCGGAGAGTGCAGTTGCAAGGTTATTCGATACATGGCACCAAATTCGGTGACCGACTGGGTGCAATTCTATTGCTTCCCTTTGAAGCGCAATCACTTCGGTGAGGATTTCATTGTTACCTCGGTGCTCGAAGAGGATGAAGAGTGCACTAGCAAGGTCATTCAGTATTGTTCCCCGATCTAGCCCACCGAATGCCAGTGCTTCTCTCTGTAGTGCGATAGCCTCATTGATGTCTTTGTCGTCACCTCGATGTTTGAAGCGGGTGTTGAGCATATTTGCAATGCTATGCAATGACTCCAACTGCTGTGGATGGCCGACTCGCCGAAAATCCAGCGCTTCCCTATGAAGCATGATCACCTCGTCAAGGTCTTTGTCATTTCCTTGGTGCTCAAAGCAGCTGAAAAGCGCAATTGCAAGGTTATTCAATGACAAGGACCGATCTAGATGACCAATTGGCAGTGCATCCAGCACTTCCCTGTGAATGGTGATCGCCTCATCTAGGTCTTTGTCATTGTGGAGCTGCCGGAAGCGGATGGAGAGTGCACCTGCAAGGTTATTCAATGAGTGGGACCAATTTGGGTGACCGACTGGCCGCGAATCCAGCGCTTCTCTGAGAAGCGTTATTGCCTCGTCGAGATCTTTATCGTCGCCTCGATGCTCGAAGCGCATGGAGAGTGCACTTGCAAGGTTATTCAATGGCTTCGACCGATCTGGGTGACTGACTGGATTCAAGTCCAGCGCTTCCCCATAAAGCGCGATAGCCTCATCGAGGTCTTTATCATTACCTCGGCGCGGGAAGCGGGTCACAAGTGCATTTGCATAGTTATTCAATACCATAGACCTATACGGGTGACCAAATGGCTGCAAAACCAAGGTCTCCCTGTGAAGCGTGATTGCTTCGTCGAGGTCGTTGTCGTCTCCTCGCTCCTTGAAGCGGGTGAAGAGCGCGACTGCGAGGTGATTTAATGGCGTGGTCCGTTCGGGGTGCCCGATTACCATCAGAGACAGAGCTTCCCTACAAAATGAGATCGCCTTGCTGAGGTCATCATCAAGGCCTCGACGCTCGAAGCGGATCCGCAGTGCATAAGACAGATTACATAGCAGTTGCCAACGCTGAGCATCGGCTGTACTGTAGTATTTCAATGCCTCGTAGTGAAGGGATACTACTTCATCTAAAGCATGGGGATCATCTGTCTGCTCACACAGCGCCACTCGGTGACCAAGTTGATTCGGAGACAATGGATGCATGGATGCAACGGGCCCCTCCGCCCGAAGATCATTGGCATCGGTGCTTCCAGCTGCAACATAGGTTTCGATCGCGAGCAAGGCAGACCTGTAGACGTGGCTCTTGGCGTGGCAGACATCGATAACTTCACTCAGCAACTCTTCAGCCGTATCTGCGTCCGTTTGATAGCCACGTTTCGCGAAACGAGACAATAAGGAAATGGCCAGATGGAGTTGAGTGGCAGGTCGGTCTGGATGACCGGTGGGACGTAAATCAAGAGCATCTTGAAAGAAAGAGATAGGGATGTCGAGGTCGAGGTAGGTTCCGTTAACTTGGCAACCAATGAACTTCGCTGTAGCTAGATTGAACAGCGCCGCGGGACGGCAGGGATGATCAACTGGGCAAAGATCGCGGGAGCGTTCAAAGTGCTTTATGGATCGATCGAGACCCCTATCATCCTGTGTCCTGTAGTATTGTCCCAGAGTACCATGTCCAGCATCCGTTTCTAGTATTAATTTGCGCATATCGCTGGGTGTGGACTGCGTATCATGAGATTTCAGCATGAAAAACGTTATGTTCACTGACGGTACTAATGGTACACAGAACACCGACGTCAGTTCCGCGAGAAAGCGACTGCTCTGCCACAATGAAAAGCGAAGTACATGGGGATACGACTTCCCCCGACTTAGGCAGAAAGACAAGAGCTGGGTTACCTCGTTAGCACCCGACAAAGAGGATTCGGAGTAGCAGTACTGACGACGTGAGTTTTCACTGCGATCTAATAGTTCTGTTACAGAGATCTCGAATGTGCGCAGAAGATCTCCATGACCAAGCATGGGACCCGATTCAAACGAGGCATAAACCTTGAACCGAACTTTGTTGGATAACTCTGATGGCCTAGAACCTTTCTGAATACCAGGAGGAAAGATGAGGCAAATCACAACTTACAGGACTATACGTTCATTCCATTCAACAACGTCCAGATCTACGTGTACAGGTTTGTTGGTAGTCTGCCATTGGGCGTCGTCGACCTGTACTGTCACGTAGAAGCCAGCTGGAATCCTTCGGAGACCAAGAGTAAGATCATGCGCACGAACGGCTTCGTAACAATCATTAATACGCGTTGAATAGATATCCATGAGGCACATACCAGTAATGGAAACCTGTCGTCCTTCGCTGAGGTGCGTCTCACCCACGTCCTGGGGTTGTTTTGGCTCTGGGTCGTTCGACTCCTCGCCCAATGGTGGAGAGGAACTACCGATGAAGTGTGACATGGTAAAATTGAAGCTGAGTGGTGGATGGAAACCACTTCTTGGAAAAATAGACGTGGGCTATAATAGTCGTGAAGCATTGCAGGATTATGAAGAGGGAACCACGGCCTGACTCGGAGGCATCATCCATGCGATATCAGAATGATCGATGGGCGTTCCATGTTGAGCAGCCCCGTAGTGACCGCAGTTACAATGGGCGTCCAATTTGTACAGCAGTCTGAGAGGTATCATGATATTGTAGAGTGCAACATCACACCGGCCAATACGAACATCTAGAAAAGCGCTTCAAGTCGAATAATGCATTGAGGAATTGCCGCATGATACCGAACCACTGTCATCAAACACCAAGAATTTGATGGTGATGCGTTACAATGCGGCAGCGCTGACAGTCATAGTAAAGGAGGTTATTGCACAGCCACCTACATATCGGCTTCGGCCCAGGCAGTACTCTAAGAACCTCAGACGTAGTATCATGGGCGCAGTTCGCTTTGAGTCCATTTACTAAGTTATTTGCGCTACGCGACTAGTGCGAAAATCAGCGAGGTTCGTCATACAGTGCCCTAAGTAAATAGAAGGGGAGTTTATAAATAAGATGGTTATATGTACAGATATAAATGAAGCTCATCGGGGAGTCGTATCTTATCAAGCATCCAATAGACGTCAAGATGATCACCCTCGTACACGTTCATGAGGCTCTTGCCATGGTACCCCTGGAAGTTCGTTTGGCAGCAGAACGACATCCACAAGAGCTGATACTTACCTAGAATCTGGAATATTTCCTCTTCCGTCTCCGACGCAACGATGTTACCTTCAAACGAGATAAGGCAAGACTTGGTGGCATCTACAAGGGAGGTACGTACCTGCGCTAACCTTGACGCGTCTGTTCCGGGGGTCTCGGACGACGCCTGCATACAGACCACGTTGATTTAGAGAGTACCCAAGGACGTTTGCCTTCATTCTCATGGCCCGATTAAACTGTAGTAGTCCACATATTAGTATCCCTTTACCGTCCAGCATGTATAAGCAAGCTTACGATATCATCACCCTGTATTTGCATGGTCAGATCACATCACTGGGTGCGCTGACAAGAAAGCTACTTACTGTGTAGTAAAGGAGAGCTGCTCCTCTGTTCTCCCACGGAACACATAAAATATCGATGCGACGACGCTTTGCATCCGGTTCGGGAAGTTTGCATAACCCACGATAACATAACTCGAGAGCGGAAAAATCGTCAGGTAAAGCCAGATCCTCCGTTAGGATCTTTAGAGCATGCAGACGAGCGAGTAGCTCGGGAAGAAGACCTAGGTAAATGTTCCTGATAAAGGGACACAAAGTCATAAGGAAGCGCGAGCATTCACCTGCATGTGTCATTCCGTCAGAAGTTGGTCGAGTAATTAGGATATCAATGTCGCCACAAGTAGCTTTGCCCCTGTCGAAGAAGTTGAGCATATGGGGTGATAAAAGTGGAACCAAAGTGAACCTTCTAAAACTACCCATAATGTTAATGTACAGGTTCTCGTCAAGTCCAAGAGCTGTCCGTGTCATGTCAATTCAACAGGTTGTAGATGAGTCGCAAAAAAAGCTCACCAATGGGTTTGATCATGTTGAAAATTGTTTCTGCCTCACTGCGTGACATTCTAGAATTGATATCTAATCAGAGAAAAAAAAATTAGACATGCTGATGCATCTGGAGAGAAACGCTAGGACCAACCATCATAGAACCGCAAACCGATCTCTTGCACGGGAGATAACTTGATGCTGCCTTTCCGAGCTCGAATGTCATCCAGCGTCCGGCATCCATTATTGTACCACATGCTAGATATTTGCCGGCCTGTGCTTAAGGTTCACGTTAATGAACGACTAAATGCGGACACCTTCCATACCAACGCCATAGATTCCTTGGAATAGATTAATGGCTGTGACATCATCCGTTTTTTCGTACCCGATGCGTCTTAGGTTACCAGTTTCGATAATTTCCATGATCTTTCCATAAAGAAGTGTTCTGCGAGTGTAACCGCAAAACGTTACTGAATCACACACCTTTTGGGCAGTCTTCTCGCCGACGCCGTTGATTGACCGTGCTTCATTGAACGACTTGATTTTCTTGGGATAATTGCGCAAGGCCCGAATACCTGCCAGAATCAGCACTGACCATCCCGCTGTACGGGAATTTTAGCGTACATTTCGAATAGCTGTACACTCGCCAGCGATCTTCTTCACCAAGTTTTGCCTTGTGCAACTCCATAAGTTCCTCCAGCTGTTCGAGCGCTTGATAAGCTTAAATATACCACCAAACACAGATGAGCTAAACCTTATCGATGATATCTTGATTTACGCATTCATGCTGTTGAGGCTCCTTTCGATCACATGTAAAACCCTGCAGGGACACAGCATTTGACGTCAATTCAAGGACTCCAACAGCAAGCAACCACTCACGCGCCGAGGCACATGTGCTGGATATTTCGAAAAGTCTTCTCCATCATCGCTCTCATCAGGCCCGCTCTCTCCGAGATCTCTCTGGCAAGGATTGAGTCGGAAAACCCGGGGACACATTATTACTCACAGCTTGATCTCGCTCTGCCATGGCCATGTCATAGAACTCCGCAAGGGGATCACCTGTCTTAGGTGGCGACTTGCGAACCTGGTTGCTACTTCGATCAATAGTATGAACAGCTGGCCTGGAAGCTTCATTTCCCGTGGGAATGAAATTAAGAGGGGCAGGAGGAAGAATGACTAGTCTAGGCGTTGAACCTCGTTGATGTTCAGCTGGATGTACTTCGGTAAACGAGCTAAAAAAATATTAATACATAAAAACAGAATCGAAGGAAAACGGCGAGTGAACGCACGAAATTCGACTGAAATCTCCAGCAAGCTCATTAGCAGAGGCGCCTGCTTGGTCCGCCGCTGGCACCTGCTTTCCCTTTCCTTTCTTCAGCCAGCTTCTACCGGCATCAATACGTGCAGAGAATGCCGCGTGTAGAAATTCAAAATCAAGATAACTTTCGTCATCATCCTCATCTCCGGCCTCGGCCTTGGCTTTCGTATCATTGGGTTCCTCCGCGCGCTGCTTCTTGTTATAGCCAGAGCGACCGTACCCTGATATCACCCAAGTCCATCTGACCGTGGGGATATGGTCAGGAATTTCCTTTAATGATTTCAGTCCCAAGGCTCTCAGTGTCGGAGGAGTCGTGGCATCCGTCACGATATGAGTCACGGTGGCGGGATCGTACGATGGGACTAAGGTACCGCCATGCTTGACGATCTGGCAGATGTCATATTAGCGTTGAAAAGAAGATGATGGTTCCGTAATGCAGTACGTGGTCCGTCCACAACAAAGTTAGGGGCGGCTTTAGCCTTTCATCACAAGATGAAGATCGGACCCCAAACACGGTGCATATCATCTCAAGCGATGGAAGTCATGGGAAACTCACATAGTCCATGCGGCCGCGCGTCTTGGCACTCGCATATCGCATGTCCCCACCGATATACAAAATTCGCTTGCCCCTGAGATAATCAGTTTTGCGCTTCTTTCCCAACTCGAAATTTAACTGCAACTTCTGTGCGTATTCGAGAGGCGTGACGAGCGCAGGTTTTTCTTTGGTTTTCTGGTCTTTACTTTGCTTTGAAGTATCGGCTTTTTTTCTTGAGCTGCTCACTGTCTTTCGGACCTTTGGAGGTTTGACGGTTATTGGTCTGGAGGAGGACCCGGTACCGTCCGTATCCGAAGCGAGGTTGTTTGAGTGGCCCGATGCCCTGTCAGGAGGATTGCTGGGGCTCGTGATATTGCTAGTATCTGCGGCTAGATGTTTCGGCAAGTCGATATGTGGGCTGGCCTGCTGCGCAAGGGACAGCCTCTTGTTCTCGACAGATGTCCCTTCATTATGTTCCAAGCGCGTTACGCGAGCTTTTGACTTGTTGTTATTTGTGACCTCTTGATCGCCAGTGGCATCATGTGATGCCAACCTAGCTACCTTTGATTTACGGGTTTGTGCAGTGGAGAGGTTGGATATGGGTCCCGCCGGTGGTAAATCTTTTGCGGTCGTTGCATTTCCTTCATGATTTACTGCTGGCTTCACGATATGACGAGAAATAGATACCGGAAACTTGGGTAAATCAAGTTGATTCGGGCGGTTGTTGGGGCTTTGTCTCGGTGATGAGCGGTCATTGACCTGTCCGCAGTCAGTGTCCCAGCCAAGAGAAGTTCTTGTTTCAAATGGGTCATCCCTGGGCGTTCCGCGAGCCACAAGTTGCGATGTTGGGCTGGCAGCTATGTTCGACCGCAATTTAGTTGAAGTGATGGAGCTACAATGTTCCATTTTAATTAATTAAGTGACAAACAGACTAATTCGAAATCAAGATAAGAGACAACAGGACGTACGTTAGAGCACACTTGACATTGTCACTACGTGAGAATGTAGGGGGTAGAACGGACCCCCGTGACGTGTCATGGAGTCTTGGTTTCTTCTTCTGAACTGAAAGTTCGGGTCCGGAGGATTTGCGCTTCAGTCTGTAGAATGTATGTCTTTAATTTGCAAGAACTATATGAGAAGTGAATCAGACACACTGTCTAGGCAGTTCTTGCTCCGAGATCTGTTGTTCTGAAGTTGTTGATTCTGTAGGAGAAGTGCGGAATAGTCCGGAGCCACGCCACGATGCATCAGCTTTGCACCTGTCGTCTGGATTGTGACTTTGTGCGTGAACCGCGCGATTGGTAGTGTGATCGCTGTCTATCGTGCTACTGAGGATGTGGCAGATGAGCTAGGAAGGAAACCAGTTGAAGAGAACGGAAGATTGGCTCACCTTGTCTTACGGAGATCTTCCAATCGTGCACGTATGTATTCGTCCACATCCTCGTCAGGAAGGTTCATTCGCTGTTCTTGCTCAGCGAAGAATGCGTCGATATCGTCCATCCAAAGTCGTTAGTGTGTAGGTGAAGTGGGGATGGTAGATGACGCGTAGGGTAACGGGGGAAAGTGCACTGTGGACGCGTCGTTTATAGGAGCCCACAATAAAAACACATGGACACGCACGTGACCACCGTCTCGCGTCGCGGGGATGGTTCTGTGGAAGTAAATCATAAAAAATCAGGTTCGTCCAGAAATGGCACAACATTCACCTTCAGAATCAACTTGGCCAGCTTCTACTGGCAGATTGATGGGGGAACTCTTCAAGAGAGCTATGCGCGGAGAAATCGGCAAATATTAGTAGCGAGATCACTGCACTTGCTGGCAAGTGCGCTGTACGCTACGTTGTGGTAGGGGCCATGGGAGGCTGCAAATCCCACGAACTGAATTCCTCCTGCAGGCGATGGCACAGTAAATGCTCACGGTCAGAAGCCATCAACCTGACAGAACAATACGCTGACTCACAAAATGTATTTTATTATAATCACTGTAGGGCATCAGCTGAGGAAGCTGAATGGGGGAACAAACACGTTCAAGTTCAACGTGAATTTGCATCCGACGGCGCCAACCTTTGGGCGTCTAGTAGAATCACGGGTATAGCCAGCTATAGCCTACCCAAGACCCTGGTCAGATGGTATCCGTTGTCTACCGCAACCCGTCGTCCTGTCGTTGTCTGGTAATTGTCAGCTGAGGCGAGTCAGATAATAACGTAACTGTTGTCTGCCTTTATCATGAACCCTCACAATGTTCCTGACCCAACCACACTTTACCTGAATCAACGATGGGCCGCTTCTCGGTCTTTTACTTCCCTCAGTTCCAGCGATCGTGCCCCCGTAACCTTTCTACTACCAACATTTCCTCGTCCCTGCTCACCACCTCAATTTACCAGCAGCGACAAAACATTCTTTTTCGTGGATCTTTCCCATCTCAACCAGGTCTCAAAAGGGCCGCTTGATTGTGACCTCGTGTTCACCCTTCTACTCTGTTTCGCTGAGTTACTATCCGTATAAAACAGTATATAACTCAGGAAATTGCGCCGTCCAATTTCGGAGTCTTGCCAACAACTATCACCTGGACCAACAATCAACCCGAGCCGCAGTAACAGCATTCTCATCCCCCCATCTCTTTCATGGCTATTGACTATATTGACAATATGCCGCAAGGTCCGTCTACCCGTTAAAAAAGCTCGTCTACTTCCTCACCCACCTTTACAGATGAAGATGATGCGTCAGACGCGTCCTCTGACGTTACGGAGCTTGAAGCCAATGACTTCCCGGACCACTTTTCCGAGCGGGACGGGAGACTCTTCCATTCTCATGGTACCTCGCCATATCCATTGCCTGTAGATGCGCACGAGCAAGGAGTAGGTGCTTTACAGCCAACCCAATTAAAGTGGCTCACATTCCATTAGAGATTGAACAATCTTCACAACATCTTGCGGGACACCGTCGGGTTCAATTATGTCGGGCCAGTAGCTGAGGTCCTCAACGGCGGCATGCAAAAACGTGTCCTCGATTTGGGGACAGGGACGGGCAGTTGGTGCGCGATCAATTGATATACTTCCGATCTGTGCTTTCCTTACGCTACTCCGTCCTCCAGGCCTATGGATATGGCAAGATCTTTTCCCCATGTAAAGATCTATGGGGTCGATATCGGTGAGCTTGCCGATCCCCGCATATGAACCGTCGCAAATTATCCCTCCACAGTTCCGATTGCGACTAGGCAGCCCGAGCCTAATGTGCAATTTGAGATCCACGATATCACACAGCGTTTCCGATGGAAGGACGGAACCATGGACTATATTCATGCTCGTAATATCGATCTCGCTGTACGTCTTCATCAATCACATTACTACATTCCTTTCATTCATCGGTAATGGATCTACAGGTTACCAATTACCCAGCGCTCCTCCAAGAAGTAGCTCGGTTGCTCCGTCCGGGCGGTCTATTCTTTTCGGGCGAGATTGGCCGCTCCATAGACTTTGCCCACAACTTCCCGCCTGATCTTGCTCATCAGGCGCCTCGTGCGCGGCAGTTCTATGATGTGGTCAATCACTTGCTCACGCTCCGCCACTTGAATCTCATCACGGACAGGATCCCTCGTTTCGTTTCGCACTCTCAGCAATTCACGGTGCCGATCATCCAGACCTTCCACATCCCCATCGGTGGTTGGCACCCGGACAGCGTCATGAAACGTGCCGGCAAGAAGTACTTGGCCGCGTTGAAGGTGTTTGCGGAGAATCTCAGTCCCATGCTCCGTGAGACAGGGATGACCCAGAACGACATCGACGCTCTTGTCCTTGGGTTTATTCACGACATAGAGAACGTTGACGGGCTGGTTGGGGTCTACCACACCGTGTGGGCTAGGAAGTTGTAGACGTTGGTGTTTTCAAATTGCTTTCTTGTGCTTGAAGTTTTGTGACCGCTTTCTAGCTTGTTTGTTTTCTTGATTGTTGTGCTTTGACTGTCGACTGTACTCATGAATGCTTTCTTACTTGCCTATGCGAATTGTTGTCGAGTGCTTTCTTGAATTGTAATTGTGATTCTGAAACGATGTGCACTAGTCTGAATTAATTTATACCACTCGCTCGCCTGTACGAACTTGAAGACCTTCCGATTGTGGTGCGGACATAGCAAAATTTCGGACGAACACGGAATCTACCGTTTTGTTGCTGAGCCAACTCCGCTCTGCAAGTTCAGCTCTAAGTACTATCCATCCCGCTCACTCATTCTCTACAAATGCTTGCAAGAAGAGCGTCGGCCTTCGCGCGCGGCTTCGCCACTGTCGTAGACAGTGCCGGGGTCAAGGTCGCCGCAGTCGACAACGGCCAGCCAACCGCCGCTGTCACCTTCCTCGTTAAGGCCGGAAGCCGATACGAGCCCAAGCCTGGTGTCGCACATGTGCTGAAAAACTTTGCCTTCAAGGTGCGCATTCTTCGTTCTGTCCTGAATACGCGCTCTGATGTAGCTCTTTGTAGAGCACAGCCAAAAGGTCGACATTGGGCACGGTCAGGGAGAGCGAGTTGTACGGCGGTGTCCTCTCTGCAAGTCTGTCTCGCGAATATCTGGCACTTACTTCCGAGTTCCTGCGTGGTGATGAGTTCGTTTCCCTCACATTCATTATTTTTCATGCGTCAATTCTAATGTCACCGTGGTCTACAGGCCATTTTTCGTGGACCTCATGTCTTCCTTCCTCACGTCTGGCAAGTTCCTGCGGCATGAGTTCCAGGAGTATGTCATTCCTGTAGTCGAAGCCGAGAGCACTGCTGCCTCGCAAGACTCTGCAACACGCGCACTTGAGCTCGCACACTCGCTTGCTTTCCGATCTGGACTCGGTTCCTCCCTCTTCGCGTCCCCCCACAGCCATGTCTCCCTCGACGACGTCAAGGAATTCGCAGCGCGTGCATTCAGCAAGGGCAACATTGCAGTTTTGGGTACCGGCATTGACTCTGCTGCCCTCACACAGCTGGTCGAGAAAGCGCTTGCGGGTGCATCTATAGGCAGCTCGGCTGTGGAGAGCAAACCATCGACGTACTTCGGTGGTGAGACCCGAGTGGAGTCGCATGGCGGTCCCGAAACGCTGTTCATTGGCTTCGGTGCTGCTGGCCATGCAGACCCCGCACTTGCTATCCTTTCTGCCCACCTCTCGCCTCAGTCATCCGTCAAGTGGTCGCAGGGCCTCTCGCCCATTTCTGGCGCTATTCCTCAAGGGACGTCCGTGCAGTCTGTGCTGATGCCATACTCGGATGCCACGCTGTTTGGTCTGCTCGTTCAAGGCCCGAGCGCCGAGGGTGTGAAAGAGGCTGCCAAGGTCGCTACTAAGGCATTGAAGGAGTCGACGGGCCTCAAGGGCGACGCGCTTAAAATGGCTGCTGCCAAAGCCAAGTTCGCCGCTGCCAGCTCTCTGGACGGTCGTGACGGGATCTTCAGCACTCTCAGCACCAAGGTTTGTTCCGCGAATTTGGGTTGTTTGTTACGTTTCTGAGGACGTTGCAGGTCTTTGCGAACTCGGAGCCCTCGATTGAAGCAACGCTGGCGTCGAT
>PVYE01000794.1:1409-15426 GCA_002995055.1 Rhizopogon rudus | reverse complement strand
TTCTCGAAGGTGGGTTCTTTTTTTTTTTTGGATATTCTCATGCGGCTAACTCACTTGTGCATATAGTCTGTTGCTGCGATCACGAAAGCCAAGCCCACGTTCGTTGCTGTAGGCAGCGTACAAACATTGCCGTTCGCAGATGAAGTTGGGCTTTGAACTAGATGATATTATTGATAGACCACTGTGCTTTACAGTATAAAAATATCCTTTTACTTCATGGAACTATTGCAATCACTTCTACTGAAGTGTCTGCGGAAACCTTGTACCCAGCCTGAATTCAGTAGTGGGCAGCTTGACAGGGTCGTTCGAACTTGAACAAACATAGTTATAGTAGTGTTGTTCCTTTGGGCTAGCTTCAACTTGAAGTTGTTTATAGTAGTCTCCCGTAGTCAGACCTTGAAATCGTTCCTTCTGTTTCAAGAGTTTTATGCCAATAGCTCCTCCATCGAGTAGCCAAAGAACACTGCAGGTTTGTGTTTTTCTGAACTGTGGATTCATCTCACGCAAGAGAACAGACGCGCAGTCAAGTGCTTGACGAAACCCCTACGCACCAACTTCGGCTATTTTCTGCCAGCTTTGCCAACTACGTCAAGGACGTTCAACATTTTATCAGCACGCAGCAACTCGTTGGCAGTGGCTTGCAGCTTTGATTTTTGTGTGGGACTGGCCTCGGGTCGACGTTGATGTCTGATATCCCGTTGCACTCTCTCGGACGCACAGGGAAGACACGAGCTGGGTACGCTCCTTTGAACAACGCCCAGGATAATAGTACCGATATGCACACGGGCGTCCTGAGGGCTGCTGCGACACGCAGCACCACTGTGAACTTAAAGGGAAAAGGCAAACAGCGCGAACGCTACATAGACGCAGACGACTTCGATGAGGAGGCAACATTGCTGGGGAGTGGGGAGCGTGCGCTGGAGGATGTTGAAGAGGGAAATGCGGGTGGACAGTCAAAGCGACTTCCGGCATCGTCTAGAGTGAGTACTGATCTGTCTGTGCAGTGTTACACTCTCACGTCGGGAACAGCGTTCGTCAACATTGAGCAGGACGCGAGCGCCCAAGGAGAAGTCCAGGACGATACCATTCCGCCCGGGAGGTAGGATTTCTCCACCATCCCACCGAGATATTCACTCAGACACCACGTTGCAGAGAAATTCCAATCCAAGTTCCCTGCCAACGTCGTACGGAATCAGAAATACAACATATTCACCTTCTTTCCTATCGTCATATACGAACAGTTCAAGTTCTTCTTCAACCTCTACTTCCTACTGGTCGCCCTTTCCCAGTTCGTTCCCGCCCTCAAGATCGGTACGCATATTCCTCTCATACTAGCTTTGAACGACCTTACATGCGTCCAGGATTCATTGTTACATATGTTGCACCCCTGGCCTTCGTGCTCTGCGTCACAATGGGTAAAGAAGCCTACGATGACTACAAGCGCAATCTCCGTGACCGCGAAGCAAACTCCCAGAAATACCTCATTCTCGTCCCCTCCTCTGACAGCGGTCCACATACACGCTCTGTCCCTTCCTCTTCCCTCAAAGCGGGCGACCTCGTCCTGCTGGAGAAGAATCAGCGCGTACCAGCTGACATGGTCCTTCTGCGCACGAGCGACGCTTCGGGCACATGTTTCATCAGGACTGACCAGCTTGATGGCGAGACGGACTGGAAACTTCGTGTTGCAGTTCCCGCAACTCAGAAGCTTCACGACGACAGGGAGTTGTTGGATTTGGACGCAGAAGTTTATGGTACGTGCTCGTTTGTCTTATCCTTCCTGTAGATTTATTCGGCATTCGAACCGTAGCCGACGCCCCAATCAAGGACATCCACACGTTCATCGGGACATTCACGATCAACTCGCCCCGCACGCGCTCTGTTGATGATGTGCCCATGGTGCAGGTCCCCACTGTTGAGCCCCTGTCCGCGGAGAATGTCTTGTGGAGCAATACTGTCTTAGCGGCAGGATCTGCTGTTGGATTCATCGTGTATACCGGATCCGAGACACGCGCCGTCATGAACACTAGCCATCCTGAAACGAAGGTCGGACTGCTGGATCTAGAGATCAATAGACTTGCAAAGGTAGGCTCGTACGTACTCGCGTCAAGGGAAAGGTTTGATGACAGGGCACGTCCAGATTCTTTGCGCGGTGACGTTTGCGCTGTCGTTTGTGCTCGTCGCACTGAACGGGTTCAGGGGACTGTGGTACATCTATGTGTTCCGCTTCCTCATATTGTTCTCGTCTATCATCCCTATCAGGTATGTCTCTCCGAGCACTGTTTTCTCTGTCTTTTCTGTCATGTGTAATGCTCACAGCGTAAACCTAGCTTGCGAGTCAACCTTGACATGGGTAAGACGGTATACGCCCAGCAAATAATGAATGACTCCGAGATTCCTAACACGATCGTCCGAACGAGCACACTCCCTGAGGAACTGGGACGCATAGAGTACCTTCTTAGCGACAAAACTGGGACCCTTACGCAAAATGGTGCATAAAACGTCCTTGCTGTAATCACGCTTGGCTGACGATCGTATTAGAGATGGAAATGAGGAAGCTACACATGGGCACCATGTCCTATGGTTATGACAGTATGGATGAAGTTGCACACCAGCTTGCGAACGCATTTGGGGCAGATCAAGGCGCGTATTCACACCTCCTTCGCTACTATTCAGGCAGACTCACGATCACGAAAATGTAGCTCATGCGAGAAGCAGTTCATTGGCTACAGGCGCACAACTCGCCATGAGAGGCCGGAGGGACATGTCGTCAAGGGTCCGGGATGTTGTGCTTAGTCTTGCACTGTGCCACAATGTGCGTCCTTTCCTCTTCCCTTCATCCTGTTTTCTAGCTCACTCGTTGAAAACTAGGTCACTCCAGTTACCAACGACGATGGCTCATTGACCTACCAAGCCTCCTCTCCAGATGAAGTTGCAATCGTCAAGTGGACGGAGAGCGTCGGCCTAACGCTCGTCTACCGCGACCGCATACGCATGGAGCTCCAGACACCAACTGGCGGACGCCTCACCTACGACATCCTGGATATATTTCCCTTCACAAGCGAGTCAAAACGCATGGGCATCGTCGTGCGAGACACACACAGCGGCGAGGTCCTTTTCATGCAAAAGGGTGCCGATGTTGTCATGGCTCGTATCGTGCAGCGGAACGACTGGCTCGAAGAGGAGACGGGTAACATGGCGCGTGAGGGCCTGCGCACGCTCGTGGTCGCACGCAAGAGGCTCACGTCACAGCAGTATGCGGCGTTTAAGACTGCACATCATGCTGCAAGCATCCGGCTCGACGGACGCAGCGAGGCAATGACTTCTGTCGTTGCAGAGCACCTTGAGCACGATTTGGAGCTGCTTGGTCTGACGGGCGTCGAGGATAAGCTGCAGGATGATGTGAAGGGAACACTTGAGCTACTTAGGAATGGGGGCATCAAGATTTGGATGCTCACGGGCGATAAGATCGAGACAGCGCGGTGCATTGCCATTTCGACCAAGTTGGTGGCACGGAATCAGTATATTCACGAAGTAGCCAAGCGTGGGTCTTCTTTCATTTTACATGCATGATTGATTATTTGCTCATACTTTGCGTTTGCAGTGAAGACTTCTGATCAAGTTCGCGACGAGCTAGAGTTCTTGCAGTCGAAGCTAGATTGCTGTTTGGTCATTGATGGCGAGTCGCTACAGGTGCGGGACCCTTCTTGTACGCATGGTCGCACGTATATTAATTTTATCCACTTAGCTCTGCTTGAACCTTTACAAGAATGAGTTCATCGAGATCTCGACAAAATTATCTGCCGTTGTTGCTTGTCGATGCTCTCCCACGCAGAAAGCAGACGTAGCACGATTAATTCGGCATCACACCAAGAAACGGGTTTGCTGTATTGGAGATGGTGGTAATGATGTCAGCATGATACAAGCTGCCGATGTTGGTGAGTCCTTTAATCAACAGTACGGACCGAACTTTTCATAGAACTTGATTCGTGTAGGTGTCGGCATAGTGGGAAAAGAAGGGAAGCAAGCTTCCCTTGCTGCCGACTTCTCCGTTACCCAGTTCAGTTACCTCACCAAGCTCCTCATGTGGCATGGGCGCAATTCATACCGCCGTTCTGCGAAGCTCGCTCAGTTTGTCATCCACCGCGGCCTCATCATCTCGATAATGCAAGCGGTTTTCTCGGCTATCTTCTACTTTGCCCCGATTGCGCTGTACCAGGGGTGGTTGTTGGTGGGGTATGCGACGATCTATACGATGGCGCCTGTGTTTTCTCTGGTCCTGGATCGTGATGTCAACGAGGATCTTGCGCTGATATACCCGGAATTATACAAAGAATTGACCAAGGTCAGTTAATTCCCTGAATTGCTTTATATATGCCTTACTGACAGCTGGTTGTAGGGGCGCGCACTGTCTTACAAGACATTCTTCCAATGGTTAATGATTAGCGTATACCAAGGTTGGTCCGCTCATTCCATTTCCAGATGGCCCCCTAGTTGATCATTATTTCCGCAGGCGCCGCCATCATGATCATGTCCCTCCTCTTATTCGAAACCGAATTTTTAAATATCGTGTCTATTTCTTTCACGGCTTTGGTCATCAACGAACTCATCATGGTCGCATTAGAAATCACAACCTGGTGAGATTCATGATCGTTCTTCCGAAGGCACGTTCTGAGCAACGGGGACAGGCATATTTATATGGTCATTTCGGAAGTGCTCACACTTTTCTTCTACGTTATTAGCATTGCGTTCTTACCGGAGTACTTCGGTGCGTGATCGCATTGTCATTTGTCTGATGGATTACTCATGCCTTTGTAGACCTCGATTTTGTCGTGTCCACTCGCTTTGCATGGAAAGTGGCTGTCATCGTGGCAGTCAGCGCTCTTCCGCTGTATATCATAAAGCTCATTCGTAGTAGAGTCGCTCCGGCAGCGTCAAGCAAGTTGCTATAGTATGCATCATGTAACTGACGTTCACGCCAATCTCACATCTTTATAATGTATTTCTGCTTGTTTTCGTTGCATGCATCATAATCGAAGGATGCTGCTGCAAATAGAGCAAAAGACAAGGGAGAGTATCAAAGGACAATAAAAAGGCAAGGGTCAACTAGCTGGCTACTATGCCAGCAATAGTCAGTTACCCGGTATGAGGTGGAGATGAGTTAATATGGTTGACAAAAGAGTTTGGAAAGAAGTTCCCAGGTGCCTGCCAATCAGAAGCAGGGCTCACGCTCCCCCACAATGAAGGTCCAATTGGAGGACGAGGGGGGGCAAAACCTGGGGGTGCTGGAGGACCCCAAGGGGGTCTGTTATCCCCAACTACTGCCCGTGGGCTAGCATTGGTTCCCCAAGACTGGCCCACTGCACCAGGGGCGATGCGCCGCCCGGGTGGAGGAACGACCTCGTCATCATCAGCTGCTAGAGCGGAAGATCCAAGGATGCCCTTCGGACTTGGAGAACGACGACTAGGGGAACCTGACCCAGACGTATCCCCGGTCGCTGGCCTGGCAATGGGTGCTGGAGGCGCAATAGGTGCAGGTGGAGCTATGGGAGCGATAGAAAGGGGGCGTGCGACAGGGCCATGGTCGGGAATAGACGCTCGCCTAGAAGGTCCTGGTGCTAGCATGGTTGGTGAAGCAACAAGAGGGTTTTGCGAAGCCTTCGAAGGCGGGCCAATGGGGGTCGTAGGGGCCAGCGGACGGCTGAAGCCAGAGTCGAAGGGTGCGGGAGAGCCGAAATTGCGAGGAAGGGCAGATGGAGCGAGGGGAGGAGGAGGTCCTGGTAGTGGCATTGATGGTCCTTGGCCGAACATTCCAAAAGGAGGTTGAGGTTGAGGTACAAAGGGTAGACGCGGGGACAATCCACCGGGAGGTGGAGCCATCATGCCGGGAGTGATAGGATAATGAGGTGTTGTGGGCGGGGGGAAATGATTTTGCATGGAGGATGTGACAGGAGTTGCAGGTTGAGAATTAGAGAAGATAGGACGCGGCGGCGGCTGTTGTTGTGGCTGCTGCTGGGACGGTCTCGGCGTGCTTCCAGACGGGGTGGGCGTGACAGGAGTAGGCTTATTGAGAATCTTCTTAGATGAACCGTTATTGCTCTGGGTGCGTTGCGTAGAGCCTGAGGCACGAGGAGAGGTTGGCGGGCGGATGTTGTTCTTGCCGGCTCGCTGCAGCTGCTGCAGGGCAAGTCGTTCCTTCTCGGCTCTCTCCTTCTCCTCTTTTTCTTTTGCAAGCTTCTTCTCGCGTTCTTCCTTCTCCTGCTGCTCCTTTCGAGCGGCGTCGCGAGCAGCCTTTTCAGCAGCAGCCCTGGCCTCCCTGTCCTCCTTGGCCTTGCGCTCCTTTTCCTCCCGCTCTCGGCGTTCTTGCCTTGCCTTCTCTTCCTTCTCTTTGCGTTTGCGCTCTCGTTCGGCTTCTCGTTCCTTTTCCTCTGTGATGCGCTTACGACGCTCCTCCTCTTTACGCTGTTTCTCTTCGTCTGCTGCTTTACGGGCAGCTTCGCGACGAGCACGTTCTTCTTCGCGTTTCTTCCGTTGCGCTTCCTCTTGCGCTGCCAGCTTAGCCTTCAAAGCGGCCTCCTCTGCAGCCTTATCAGCAGCTTTGGCGGCTCGCTCTTCGTCCCTGGCTTGCTTTTGAAGTCTGTTTCCATTGCGTTTCATTCTGAGTACGAATCAGCAGTGGAACACAGGAACGCACATTTTCTTGGCTTTCTTCTTCTGGTTCTGGGTCTGCTTTTTCGCTTCTCGCTCCTTCGATAGCTTATCCTCGTCCTCAAGTTCACGCAAAAGCTGCATTTGACGCTCTTGCGCAACTTTTTCTCGGAAGGCTTGGAGGACACGCTGTTCGAACATGCGAGCAGCGAAAATGGAGAACATCCGCTTGCCCTCCTCCATTTTTTGCTCCTCGGTCATCACCTGCGCAGGGTTAATATGAAAAAAGAACAAAGACGGGATCATAAAAAAACGTACCTCCTCGTCCTCGTCATCCTCGTCGTCATCCTCTTCGTCCTCTTCATCCTCTTCCTCGTCTCCTTCCTCCTCTTCCTCTTCATCACTTTCGTCTTCCACGTCGGCAGCCGCTTCCTCCTCCCGCTGCAATCGACGCTCGGCGAGCTGCTCCATCATTTCCAAGAATTTCTGCCCATCGTTCTTGAGGAGATCATCTGCAACTGTTAAAATATTACCTGGGCCTACGAAGGTAAAATGAGGGAACACCATACAGAAAGCGGAGGTGAACTGACCGGTTACAGTAAGGCTGCTCCCTAGATTGAACAGCCCATCCCGACCATTCGCCTTTGTGTTATTTACAGCAGGCTTCCGCCCGCGAACCCCAGCATTACGTCGATCTCGTGGTTTCACCTCTTCTTCTTCCTCTTCCGGTTCTTCTTCTTCCTCCTCTTCCTCCTCCTCCTCTTCTTCATCATATTCTTCCTCTTCCTCATATTCGTCCTCATCCCCCTCATCATCATCAAACTCACTCTCGTGTTTAGGAGGTTTCCGGCCGTTCGTTAGCGCTGGTGTTCGATTGGATGGTGGTGGATGGTGAGAGACTTTATTTTGGTGGCCGACAACCTCGCCGTTCTTATCGAGTTCGACGCTTCCGGGAAACGGACCTGGCCCGGGGGGAGGAGGTATAGTGCCACCGGAGGAGACATAGCGCTGCTGGTAGTTCGCGTACTGTTCTAGCTCCTCGTAATAAGCATCGTACAGTACCTCTAGCTCTTCCTCGATCGCATGTCTATAGCCATCGGTAACACAGGCCCACGAATGCCAGATGAGTCCACACCGATGAAAGGACACGTAGAAAGACAAGAACACATGTCAGTAAAAAAATTTCATGGGTGAGATCAAAAAATGGGTACCGACCGCTTCCTGCCGCAGACTGCACAACTACAGCTGTGCTTCTGCTGCTCCTTCATCTTCCGTAGGACGGTATCCTTCTCGATCTTAACCAAATTACGCCGCTCATCCTCGCCCAGACCAAGCCAGAACTCTTTAATACGTTCACGTTCCTCTGTCGAGCTAGTGCTCCAGATCTTGGAATTGTTCTGAGAGGATTTACTTGGGGCAGCGGCTGCCGGAGGACGATGTTTCTGTGGCACGGATGCATTGGACGATGGAGGCGATGGATGATGATGGGAGTGATTATGCTGGTAGGCATGAGCGGGAATCGGAGCCTTTGATGCTGCCCGGGCAGTCCTTGCTTGCTGCTGACCATTGACAGTGGCTGTTGCGGTTGTGGGTGTAGTGGTTGCTGTCGCTGTCGTCGGCGGTGCATACGACATTGGCTGCTTTCCCTGTGCACGGGAGCTTGGTGGTGGATTTGTAGATATATTTTCTTTTGTCGCTGCTCGTGCTGCAGGCATGGCGTTCGCGGTGAGAGGCAGTGAGCGCTTCATCAATTCTCCACCGGTCCTTCCACTGTCCTTTTCCAGCGCCGATCCCGTTGCCGAACCTGCCGATTCCACTTCTTGTCCCGGCACAAGCAAACTTTCGGCGCTCGCCGCCGGAATTACCACAGATGAATCTTTCTTGTTTTTCTTACTACGAGTCTTCAATTGCTCAACCGTTCCTGCTGGCATTGGCACAGCAAGGATTGGTAACTTAGTGCTCAAGTCAGTAGACGGCCGTCCACTCCGCAAAACCGTTTCCTCGTAGCTCAGAACTACCTGCGCAAGTGTCGCAGGTGGCAATCCACAAAATTGCGGGGAACATGAAACGGATGTCGGATGTGCAGAATGATTCTGTAAATGGAATTCGTTCTCATCGAGGTCTTGATCTTCACAGTCGCTGTCGACAGCATCTTCACTGCAAGAATTATCCTCGATAAACTCGTGCCCTTCTTGGTCGAACTCAACAGGCCCACGACGACGTTGGCTGGCTGATGACGGAACAGCGCACAACGCCGCTACTGACGACGTGAACTCGGGATCGGAGAATATTGATGGGTCAAAAGGCAGAGAAGGATATGCTCCTGGGGAGTACCCTGGAACGTCCTTACTAGTCTTCGCGGTCGTCGTCGTAGCTTCCGTTGCATTGAATCCACTTCTCAGAAGCGCGTCGGACTGTACCATCTGGTGCGCAACATTGTACATTTTCTGCGCCTTTGGGGGTGCCCGTCAACAAGTCTCGCATGAGACTAGGAGCAATACTGCGTACAAATTGTTTTATATGCGGCGGAAACGAAGACCAATATTCCTCATCTGTCAACTTTTGCGTATTCGCCCTAGCGAACATCTCTGGAAATGGTGGAGGCGAAGTTGTAAAAACACGCTCGGGAGCTTTGCCTGCACGTCCTTCACCGTATGCATGACCCTCAATGTCCTTGCGGTACAGTTCGTTGGCGGTAGCTACCAGTTCAGTCTGAAGTTGAATCGTAATATCCGTCCCTGGAGGCATGACGGCTGGTGACTGTTCAGTTGTAGTGATGCGAACAAAATCCAGGGCTGGTCCTGTGAGAGATGGATGAGCGCCCACACCCGAGGAAACAGGTGTCCTGATGATTCGGTTGTCCTTCATGTGTGTATCCATGTCATTCGCGGACGGAGAAGGGGTTTGAGCAGGGACCGCAGGCAGAGGAGATCGTGAGTTCTGCCTTACCCGCTCATTCTCGCTTGGAGCCATACTACGAAGAACAATCAGTAAAGGAGGGCGGTTGCAATTGAGTCACTTACGATGAAGAGTTTACTAGCTTACTTATCCTTAAGTCAGCAGTCGACGGTAGTTGGAGTAGAGGTCGGTGTTTGCCGACAAGTGACTCTTTGTTCAAAGCTCTTTGGCCCGAGCAAGCGCTACTACTGTAGTGGTTTGAGGCTTTGAGCTGTGCAGTGGCGATGCTGACTGGCGTTGGGCTGACCTCCTGATGGCTGCGGCTGTACGGGTTGTACGTATTATATAGTGCGCAAAGGTGCACTTGTTCTGCGCTGAAGTCGGTTTGTGGTAGCAATTACTGAATGCTGTTAGACCAGCTGACCGGTTCTCAGGATGTGAAATCAAGCAGTTGCTCGAAGTTTACACGACATTCAAAAAGATGTCCTGTCAACGTAACCCTCATTTCATGGACCGTTAGTGCAGGCGTTAGGTTAACGCATCTAAACGCGTGCGTTCGGATGTCAAACACGAATATCAAGGCAGGACATCATTTTATCAACCCAAGCGCCCTCCCTTCACTCGAACGCACCTTTCGAGCATTCCAGGGTTTTCTCTTCCTCCCAAACACGCCTTCCCTGTACTCCAACATCATCCCTTCGCAAAAATGTGCCCTCCTTTTGCAAAGACACTTCCACCCTTCTGCTAAAAGAGCGTCTGCTGTGGAAGATACGAAAGAAGGCAAGTATCCGTGTTCCCGTATCGCCACCTCGTGTAGACGAACCGAGTCCAACCTCGCACATCGTCAGTGCAGTGTTCGCGTTCACGTTCGTGCTCACCTCCACATACATCTCCTGCCAAAGCCACCGGTGACCCCACCTCGCAAGCTTTTCCTTCGTGCGTCACCGCTCCCCTCGGAATCTAAAGCCGAGAAAATATAGCCTTCTCGAGGCTACCCTGATAACCTATTCTCACTGGCGAAGACAAAGCAAGCACATCTGCCAGCCCGAAGAAACCTTTCCTTATCAATGTTGCGCCATTAATGCAGAAGGGTATCTCATAGGATGAGGCCACTGAAGCTATCCCTCCTGGACGGTATGGCATTCTCAATCACCGGGCACGTTCGCGACCTGTCTCCCTTGAGCTTATCTCTTTGATGCTGCATTGATTCGATCGATACAAACAGTGTACAGTCACCCGGGTGGCGGACCACAACCAGCATACATAGGATTATCCCGGCACAATGGTACTTTTTGAAAAATGCAACGTGCAAGCATTTGTGCGCGCTCTGCGTATGCATAGAGCATATACAAAACGAGGAAGTCACCTTCATTTTGACTATGCACCTCACGTACGCATTTGGATTGGAGAGTTCTCAGGTCCCAGCTTCTTTTCCCCCTTCCCACTGCCCCGGAAGTATGCAATTGACTTCGGCCTGCTTGCTCCAGTCCTGCTCGCCATGGAGTCACTTTCGATCAATCGTACTTGTGAAGGCCGCATTAATTATTCATAGGTCTCGCACTTGATCACTTGATGATGAATTCAAGTGCGAGCTCGTTGAGCTGGATGCAGAAGGTGAAGCGGACGATCAGATATGATGAGACTATGAGTAGCACAGTTTGATAAATATATCAACCAATCACAACGCTGTATCCATTTGTCACGTGATGGGAAAGAGCTCGGGGTAGTCACGGGTGCGCTGACATTGATCAGGACAGTTCAATATGTATTCAAGGCTGCCCGTCTAGCAAACTTTGCCTCAGTTGGTAATGATGGGGCAAAATGAGGGCAACCCGGAATCTTTTCACAGTTCTATCTATTGTCCTTGTGCATTGGGAGAGTTCATCTCTAATCTGTCCTGCATTGAGCAATCGGGCAAGGACAATGCAGGACAGATTAAAGAGAACTTCCCCAGTGCAGAAGGATGTTGGATGGAGCTATGAACAGATTCCAGGTTTGCCTCATTTTGTCCCACCATTACTGGCCTCTTCATTTTTACATATGCTAAACCAACATTCAATATATACTCATGCATGATGGCACTCTGTCATGTCTCCAGAGCTTTCAGATGCACAGTCCTTCCCCAAATTCTCCATACAGTGGTACTTTTAGGGGAGCACAACATGAAAGTTGCCAAAAGGTGTCTCTTTGTTTGATATTGTACATTCAACTTGTATTAATCATCCTCCACATTGTCTTCTTCATCAGCGATCCACTCCTCTAGCTCAGCAAGATACGGAGGAATGTTACATACCAGCAGTAATCGGTCAGTCAAGTCCTGATAAATTCTAACATCTTATGTTGAATGATTGCCACTCTAGTCCTACTGCCTTTCGACTTCCTTTGCCCATATTTTGTTCCTTGCGCTGGTTTGCAGAATCCTCGTTTAGCTGATCCTCCATATATGACAGGTAATCTGTTTCATAATCAGTATCAATCAGTGCAACTGACTCTTCGCATTCATATATTTTCTCAAACTCCGGGACAGCCTCACGACGGTTGTTTGCAACCTATATCCACCAGTTATATGAATAGTCTTACAAAGGATTGATACTTACGGTTTGACGTCTGCCTCGGCGCCGGGAATTTGCCTGTTTAATGGTAAGCTTTACTGTCCTCTCGGCCGATATCTGGGTAGAAACCTGCTGACTTAAGTTTCGCCAGTAGGATTTCGCCATGATGGAGATAATGACGCAGTCGTAGTCCTCGTCCTTCATCTCGGGCTCCTTCTTTGGATCGTTTCGGGAGGACTAGTAAGATCGTTTAGTAAGTGTTATGAAAAAGTATGTTCTGGTACCGTTTCGTTATCCCACACATGCTGAACAACAGCTGCGATGTACGACATGTTCACTGTGTCATCAACGTTTTCTCCCCATCGCGGCCTCCAGATCTGTACTCCGTTCACCATCTCAAGAGCATCCCCACTCGGGAGTGGATCATTCTTGGCGAGCAACTCGATCCTTTTTGTTCGATTGGAGAGTTCTCAGGTCCTAACTTTCCCCCTTCTCGCTACGCAATTGACTTCAGCATGCTTACTCCAGTCCTACTCGCCATAGAGTTACTTTCATACTTGTGAAATCTCCGCATTAATAATTCATAGGTCTCGCACTTGACGATTGACCATGCCCCTTAAGGGAAATGACGACGAGGGAAGCTAACCCTGGGATGAGCTGTTCGATGTCGGCTCAACGCACTCTTCTCACCTCCAGTATGCGAAATCATGTTTTTTCCACTTTGATCTGACAATTCTCGTCCTCTCGTACAGGTGCCTGAATCACTATCTGGGACCAACCAGGAAATTAGTCTATCTTGTGCTTGTCCCGACCTCCAGAGCGCAAATCCCATTGCTGACTCCTCGTTAATCCTTCTCACCTCCAGAGAGTGAGTCAACTGCAAGCTCCGTGGGAAACATCGTTTAAACGTTCACCGCTCACACCCTTCTGCAGCAGAGGCGACGTGATGCTTGATAGGTGAACATTTGGGCAAGGAGAATTGCATATAGCTATGTCTACGAACTGTCCCAACTATAGTCAGGGCCCAAGATCTCACAAAATATACCACTGATTCACTATCATACTTTTGTCCGGAAAATCGCTTGTACAGAATGTAACATGCAGGGGAATGGTTAAGTCATAGAGTCCTATCCGATGGATTCCGATCGCTTCAAAGACTGCAGTGGAACGCAAATGGTAGAAAGCAGTACGAAAAGAGTGTAGTCGGATGAGGCAATTATGAATTGTCACAATTGCCTCATCCGACTACGCTATTTTCGTGACAATTTGTGCCAGTAACTGGGACGAGATATTTGCTAAGACTAAGCCAACGATCGATGTTGAAATGCACATAACAAGGAATATGTCCTCCCACTGGATAGGGAGGTCTTGTCCATATTCTCCGACGATCGTGTCGATATGCGACATGAACCATGTTGTGGCATGTGCAATATCGTTCGTATCGAAGGTCTGCTGCCTGGCATCTGACCAGCTTCCAGACATGAACCCGAAGCAGCCTGAAAATCTTTAGCACCACATCCGGCAAGTAATTGAACAGGTAGAGCGCACTTTTGATTACAACTGAGGTTGCTTGCGGACGGTGAGTTCGACCCGTTGGGTAAGGCCGCAGGTATAAAATGCACGTTCTGCAAGGAGTCGAAAGCATGCGTGGCTATCATAGCCATACATGCTTACAGCTCCTGAGAGAAACGCATCATATCGGTTCTGAGTCCATTTCAAACCAGACCAGACTTGCCCTCCTGGGGGTGATCCGCGATTGCTGACCTATATTTGAATCCGCACAGGCATCAACTCATCATACCGCTACAAGAACGTGGGGTTCCGGACCTGTACAAAAAAATATCTTGGATATAAGTGAAATGGTACATGTGCATACATGTAGGCAATGAAACGGGAATCACAGGTGAGAGAGGATCGAAAAT
>PVYE01000791.1:0-29075 GCA_002995055.1 Rhizopogon rudus | reverse complement strand
GCTGACTCGGAGGTAAATGAGTAGTGAAAGAAAATAAAAAATTACAAGGGTGGTAAGTATAGAGCAAGGTATAAGAGTCGAAGTGGAGCTAAGCCGTGTAAAACAAATGCTATGTGCTTGGACCCGTCGGGCACATTTCAAACATCTGACAAGACGTTTGACCAAACGTCTCACGGACAAACGGCGGCAAATATGCCACATTCAAACCAAGCCAACATATCACACTTGTCTGCCCGGGCCCCGGTGTCAGGTGGTGTACGTAAGTAAAATCCTTTTTGCAAGCGCCCATGGTTTCAATTTCGTCATACTTAACATACGAATACTTATGTAAGTACATTATTCAGACCTCGAGTAGCCACCTAGACACTAGCACATCATCCAGTGCATGAACTTAATTCGTGTTGGTTCTTCAGAATAGTTTGTTGCATGAATAGTAGCGCATCCGCTTCCTGAAGCAATATCATACGCAATGTGGTCTTATGTTTCCTCGGAATCAAGAATCTCTAGCGACCAGTCTTCGCCCTCCCTCCACCAACGACAGACTCCCATCTGAACCTCGCATAGACTCGGATACCTACCGTACAAGTAATAGATGGGTACGCGTTGCGAAATACCTTCGAGGCTCGGCGCATGGTCGGACCACCCCGGGCTATAGGATAAGCGAAGTGTTTGCAGCTTGGGTGGAAGTGGGGCACGACCCGCCGCTAGCCAACTTAGAAGGACCTGAAAGAGATTTCGTGAATGCATGGAGAGCGTTGTGATTGGACGCACCCCCATGGTGTCCAGGACATCAAGCGGATTACTAGCGCAGTCAAGGTCTTCAAGGTTTGAGATGATAAGGTCTTTCTGTGGAGATAATGAAGCATTAACGATTCTGTACAAAACAAAACCAATCCAGTATAACACTGACAGGCATTAGCTGTGGAGGAAACAAGATGAGCACCAGGTCCAGGCAATGGAGATCCGGAAGATATCTCGCGATGGCGGAGAAACGCTGCAATGTGGGCAGAAAATACTCAAGCTTCAGTCTCCTGACTGGGACTGCGGAACGCGAGATGTCGAGCAGATGCGAGACCAGGTCAGTGTGGAAGGCATAATCATCTGGTTGACCATCTTCCTTGGAAGTGGTGACCACCAGGAGGACTAGACAGACGCAATCGATGGGTCTTCCAGGCATAATGTGGGAAAGTAAGTGAGGGTAGCCGTTGTAGGACCGAAGGAAAGACAAGGCTGGCAACGGTTGGGCTGGCGTGATGTCAACAGACGATGGGGAAATCTTCAATACCGAGAGAGAAGGCATCGCTGCAAGGAACCTAACAAAGTGACGGCGACTGCAGGATTTGACAAGGACACTTAGATATGTGAGGTGGGGAAAGTGCTCCATAGATGAGAGAGCCGCCAGGACGGTATGGGTCACGACGGGGTCTATCAGAGTGAGTTTCTCTAAATAGGCTGGGTTACACAGCACAGATACTAGGTATCCATCAATTGGACGTGGGTTGAAGCTGCCTCCAGCGATCTCAAGTTCCTTTAGCTTCAGAGGCTCCAAGTGAGACGAAGGAGAGAAGAAGCACGAGACAAGCCTGAGAGTCTCCAGCGCAGGTAAGCTTTGTAGGGTGACCCATTGCTCCCTTCCTAGATCCAAGCGGGCAAGTTCAAGAGAACGCAGATTTCGACTGCAGGGTAGAAACTGGAAGACGGTGTTAACACATCGCGGGGTGATGCTCTGCTCATGCTTCTCCAAAGGAACAAGGAAGAAAGTGCCCAGCGCAGCTGTAACCGTCCAGGCTTGTACCATGTCCCAGAGTTCGCGGGCACCTGGGTCTGAATAGAAACTTGTGAGTCGGGTGATAGCGTGCTCAAGCGTCTTAGAAGACTTCTTCGTCGAACGGAGGACCAGTTTCTGGTTGAAGAGGAGTATCGGTGGGGACGATAGGTTGATGGTGAGCAACTGGAATATCCTAAATCTAGAGGTACCCCAGAATATGCGGCAGACGCGAGACAGTTGAAAAAGATCAGATCGTCTGAGGTAACCCCAGCAATAATCAAGAACTTCGGGAGGCAGTTTCAGAACCGGTGGGATGTTGTCCTGGTTAGAGTTGGGTTTATGGTGTTCTTCATTGTTCGACATCGACCAGCGACGGTAAAATAGGGCCATATCTATCACGAAATTTAAGAGCGGCGGGATAGTTGTGATATGATGCTTAGGAGTTGGAAACGAACGGATTAGGCTTGGTCCCGTTACAGTAATGCTACGTCCCGGCAAGTTCCGGCATTTGTTCAGCCCCTTTCCAACCAGTCATAAGTTTGAAGCACAAGCGACAGACTAACAGCTGCGATGTATACCTTTGTGAATAAATAAGATCGGTTGTTGAAATGTAATCTCCTTGCGACATGTTATCACACCGCTACCGCTGCGAGTGTGTAGTCCATCCCCAAAAACCATCAGCAAGATCTCTGCAAAAAGCAGAAACAATCGGGCGTGCAACTTCATGTGAAAAGACCACATAAAACCTATTACACTGCGACATCCGGCGGGTTGCATTGCTGCATCGCCTCATCAAGACTTGAATCATCACCCGCGGTAGTGTGGAAATTATAAGCGAGATCAGGTGAGGCTACTGGTTTCAGCTAAGTGCGTCGAATGCTCCTCTCCCTGGAGGGTTGTATTACTGTTCTCGAGCGATGTCAAGGATATGACAGCCGCGACGCGCTGAACAACCATCTTTAACTCATGGCTGCCACACCGAAGCTCCCTCTGTCCGAGTTCTCTTGGCCAATGAGAGCAAAATGCTCAATGGAGACATCTTGAGAAATGCCGGCTCGCGCGGATGAGTGCTGCCAAAGTCGAATAAGGTGGCACTTTACATCATTATTTGCAACTCATGGCACTCGGTTTGGTCCTTCGCAATAGTTGCTTGGTGCATGTCTATGCTTTCATTTGTATATCAGCGCACATTCATGTTTGTAATCTTTATGAAGAATCGATGCGTACGTGATAAAAAATTATGTTTCCTCGAAATCAAGAATCTCTCGCGACCAGTCTGCGCCCTCTCTCCACCAACGACAGTCTCCTATATCGATCTCGCATAGACTCGGATATTTATCGTGCAAGAAATAAATCATCTCGCATTGCTGAATGCGCTCTAGGCTCTGCATCTCATTGAACCACCCCGGACTATAGGATAACCGAAGCGTCTGCAGCTTGGGTGGAAGTGGGGCACGACCTGCCGCTAGCCAGCTTAGAAAGCCCTGAAAAGAGTTCTGCGAGGGCAGAGAGAGTATTGCAATTCGACGTACCCACATGGTGTCCGAAGAATTAAGTGGATTACTAGCGTAGTCGAGGTCTTCAAAGCTGGAAGAGATTGTGGAGTCCTCCTGTGGAGATAATAAAGCATTAACGATTCTGCACTGAACAGGGGCCAGTGTAGCGCACTGACAGGTATTAGCAATGGAGAGGCCGATATGAGCACCAGGTCCAGGCAATGGAGATCAGGAAGATATTTTGCGATGGCAGAGAGACGTTGCAATGTGGGCAGGAAACAGTCAATCTTCAGTCTCCTGACTGGAACTGTAGAATATGAGATGTCGAGCGCATTCGAGACCAGATCAGCCTGAAAGGTATAGTCATCTGGTTGATTGGAAGCAGTGATCGCCCGGAGGACAAGACAGACGCGATCAACGGGTCGTCCTGGTACTAGGTGGGAAAGCAAGTGAGGATACCCGTTGTAAGACCGAAGGGAAGACAGAGCTGGCAATGGATGGTCAGGCGTGATGTCAACAGACGAGGGGAAAATATTCAATGTCGTCAGAGAGGGTATTGCTGCAAGAAATCTGAGGAAGTGACCGCGACTAAATGATTTGACAAGGACACTTAGATATGTGAGGTGGGGAAAGTGCTCCATAGACGAGAGGGCCGCTAAGGCGGTAGGGGCCACGAAGGAGTCGACCAGAGTGAGTTTCTCTAGATAGGCTGGGTTACACAGCACAGATACCAGGTACCCGTCAATTGAACGTGGGCCGAAGCTGCCTCCGGCGATCTCAAGTTCCTTTAGCTTCAGAGGCTCCAAGTGAGATGAAGTTGAGAAAAAGCACGACATAAGTCTGAGAGTCTCCAGCGCAGGTAATCTTTGTAGGGTGACCCATTGCTTCCTTCCAAGATCCAAGCGGGAAAATTCAAGAGAGCGCAGATTGCGACTGCAGGATAGAAGCTGAAAGATGGCGTCTATAGATCGCAGGGCGAGGGTTTGCTCGTGTTTCTGCACACGAAATGGAGAGAAAGTACTCAGCGCACTGAGCGGAGCTGTAACCGTCCAGGCTTGTACTATGTCCCAGAGTTCGCGGGCATCTGGATCTGAATAGAAACTCGTAACTCGGGTGGTAGCGGGCTCGAGCATGTAAGAAGATTTCTTTGTCGACCGCAGGACTAGTTTCTGGTTCGAGGGGAGGACAGGTGGAGGCGATAGGGTGATGGTGAGCGAGTGGAATATTCTAAATCTAGAGGTACGCCAGAATACACGGCAGACGCAGGACACGTGGAAAAGGTCCGATCGTCTGAGATAACCCCAGCAATAATCAAGAACATCGGGCGGCAGCTTCAGAATAGGTGGGCAGTTGTCCTGATTGTATTTAGGTTTGAGAGGTGTTTTATTGTTTGACTTCGACCAGCGATGGTAAAGTACTGCTATACAACGAAACAGAGCGGTGGGCTAGTTTTATGTAAGTAGGTAACGGTTGGAAGCGAACGGAGTAATTACCAAGTACATTTGTGCGTTGAACCGTCTTAGCTGGCGCAGTACTTTGCGCTGGACTGTGCTGTAACGGAGAGATGGCTTCAATGACCTTTCCTTAGTCGTGACCCGCAACTATATATAGAATGCTGGATAAAATCATTTTTGCGTCATAGGAAATAAAAGCAGTTAGAGTCAAAAAAACTTGCCTATACTGAGATGAGGAAGTTACCAACACAGTTTCATACACTTCAATGAGTATAGTTCAAACATTCTTTGGCTTGGCACCTGGACTGCAGCTCGTCTTGAGATCCCTTGCCATTGAGACTTTGATATTCCCGCTACTTAGGGAGGTATCAGAAAAGCTGGAAAGTCTCCAAGATATCGTGGACACGTTACGGCGGTCAGTTGGGTTTCTAAGGAGGACTGACAGCGCATACTTACTTGCCCTGCGATCATTGGGCTCCGAGCTTACACATTCTTTGATATTAAAATACCTTGCTGAGCAAGTTGAGGAAGTCACTTACAATATTAATTTAGCATGATTCCCGCTACCTTGAATAGTGGGTCTTAAGTATAGTGCACTATTCTTCATTTTTGCCAGTCTTCCCTAGGCAGACCTTAGACGAAGAACAGTCGTTCCATCTACACAAAGACTTCTTGTGGGATCGAGGGAGATCTGTAAAAGCGGTGCAACTGCTGTGCTATCAATCGTTCCGGACCGCAGTATTTCGAATTCCAACGCACACGGCCACTAGGATTGGTTGCTCGATGATGACCTTGCTTGCAGGTTGAGTTCACGATGACCGTGAGTCTGGATTGAACGCGGATGTTAGCGGTATCAACAAGAGGGCATAGTAACTAACACCCTGCCAGTAACATCCCACTATCTGTGCCTCAAACTTTGTCTGCAGATTCAAAATACGAACAAACAGATCATCGAATCTTCCTTCCATCTGAGTCACTTGCCACTGGCGCTGTTGCAAGTTCCTCCGATGTGACAGCGGATAATCGATAATGGCTCAAGCGCTCATGCACATGCATGAGTCAGTCCTAAACCACACCCCGGCAACTTTAGTTCTTCAATTCCGATCTGAGCTATGACAAGTGGAATAAACTTCCAGGACCTTGCTCCGCTGGATGCCAGGGTGTGCATTTACTCGGTTTTCATCTCGATCGCATGGAGACGAAACACAATATTATGTAGTAGTAACATGATATCGACAAGTATATTCGTTGATGCACAAAGCTACAGACACATTCACAGCGGAAACGAGAAAATAGTCCGACTCTAATCCAAGGCGCACAATGTGTATAAACGGGTGTAATACCCACCTAGATAGAGAAAGTTTCGACATGTGCTCGTTAACTTATAGTCTTAAGTTTATCCCCACAGCCTCTGTAAGTTTTCCGTTTGACTTGCAAGCTATATGGAGGCTTTTCCGTCATTGCAGCTCATCTATCATGCAAAGACCCGGCGCTTGAGAAGCTAAATGATTCGACGATGATGAGGCGCATTCTTTCATATAGTCTGGGATGGTTATTTCACTCATATTGAAGGAAAAACTGCGCATATAGTCACCCTGGCACCTCCATGCTCAGGCTCTTGTTCAGCGAGGCAAGTAACTCATTACTGATCTCAATTGATATATTTCAATGGCTTTAGATTGCTCTCGATGCTGACGATAGGCGACGACTGGGAAATCTGGCTGTGTCTTGTTGCATGCATTCTGAGGCTCATT
The DNA here is from genome assembly GCA_002995055.1 of Rhizopogon rudus. Lineage (NCBI taxonomy): Eukaryota > Fungi > Basidiomycota > Agaricomycetes > Boletales > Rhizopogonaceae > Rhizopogon > Rhizopogon rudus. The sequence continues at coordinate 22,603 of PVYE01000791.1, read as the reverse complement.
TGTGTTTGGTTGGATGCCACAGGTGCACCTCTGGGATGTCTCTGACTTGGAGAGCCTTGGGTATATACATGATGCATTCAGAGCGGCGCCAGGGATCGATGGAGAACATGAAGAGGGAGTTCAGTACGTGGAGGATGCCTAGCTAGGACGCATTCATATGGTGCATATCTGTAATATTGCCAATGAAATCGCATCCATTTATACTCGAAACTCGATACAAACTCGATAGGTTGTTCTCTCTAATCCCCGACTAAATCAGAGTCTGCCTAAATACAAGGTGGAACTAACTCGCCTCTGAAAATCTCCCATTTCGTACTCGGGTTTGCATGTGCGAAATGTACTTTTTTGTATCCGCTTTGATAAATTTAGCTGATATTTGCATTCTGCGATTTGGGTGAGTTTACGTGCTGTACTCGTGCTCTATCCAGATTCGCTTATTTTCTCGTTTCCGCAGTGATTGAAGACTTCGCCATCGCTGGCATATTCAGATAGACTCTAAGGTAAGATGAAAGACACTCGAACAAAATAAAAAATCATCAATCGGCTTGGAACACAATCTACTTATTTGAGTTAACGTTAACTCGTGGACACGAATTGCACGGTCGAAATCGAAGACTCGCCCGTGGACTAATGTTCCGGAAGACGTCAGACATGCCAGGGCACCCTGGCGCGCAAGCTATGTTGTCATAATGATACCAATGAGACAAATTCTTGTCGGTTGGGGGACATCCCAAGTGATAAATGGTATTCCATCGATATAGAAGATATTGCGATCGAGGTCAATCTCGTAGATCCACAACGCGTCCAGACACAGTGCTGTATTGTGGCCGCTTCGTGGAAATCATGTCATCGCCTTCATCCAATCTCTCTCCCAACTGCTACTTCAGGTTTGTGATGGCATCCGGCTGTCGCAAAGACGAAAGCACCTCTATGCCTGTCATGAACTCGTCTTCATACTCACGCAATCTGTTTACATATGTTTCATTTCGTCATAGCTCCATTATTTAGTTATAGGTTTCATCGTGTTTCTCCTTTTTCCCTAACGTCGTGCTAGTCTCTTTCTCTCTGAAATCTAGGGTCTTTTGTTGTTGTGTTTGTGGTCGCGCCTCGATTCGGAGACGCATGACAATGCCAAGAGGCTCCGGATTAGCATCCCAATGAGGGTGGTAGGCGTTAGATATTTCAATAGCAGTACACACAGTATCTGAGAGTGTCTATGTCGCAGGTGGAATGTCTAAGAGACCTGGACTCTCAACCGTTGGAGTAGGCGATCCAGGTGAAGGAGTTTTCTTGGCTTTGCCAGTTCCTCTAGAGTCTTAAGACTCTCAGAACCGCTGTTATCGTAGTCAGTCCTCGGCCCTTAGGCTCCGGCTCGTCCAGCAAGTGGAACATATACCAGGTTCAACATCGTACATACCATTCTCGTATAGTTAGGTGTCTGTCGGGACTAGCCTGAGCAAGTCGAGACCGCGTTCAAGGCAGGCAGTCACGTGATCTATATACCGGCTTTGTGTTCGAATCTCCTTGGGGCCATTGATTTGGACAAGCAGCCACCCGGTTTCAATTTAGGACATCCAGCACACCTACATCGCTCAGACCTCGAGCCGCTGCCTAGGCACCAGGCTTGCGTAAGTAGAGGCACTCTCGACGCTCATCCAGCTTTACACCATTCATTATTGGCAAAACTCTAGAGAAATGACCGAATCTTTATACTCGTCCTGTGCTGAAGTTCTCTCTATATGCCAACCTGCAAAGGATGACCTTGCCGCTCTCCTCGATCCCAATACGGGATTCGCACCCAGACTACGGCAATTGTGTCATGAACAGTGAGTATAAAGTCTTGTCAGTCGAACGTGTCTTACCAGTCACCAGAATAGCAGAGGTGGAGAATAGCGCGTCGTCTGATATCTCCCAGGAGGAACTCGACGCTTTGCGGATGGAGGCAAATACGTGGGGCCTTCTTCAGGCTGTAATGCCGTGAGTGAACGCGTCTTGATTCTGGATTCCAACTCAAGGCGAATGCAGCGCACGCAAAACCGAACCAGAACCACACGTCCATCCACGCACGTTACTTGCCAAAAACCCATATACCCCGACATCGACGCTGGCTCAAGCAATTATGCATTCGTCGGTGCTCCTCACAGAACTCGTTGTAGTACGAGAATGGCTCCATGAAACCGCACCCCAACCGCAACATCCAGAAGCCACCACAGGTTACTGGAGGTTTACAAAACATAACGTCATGCAAGCTCTACGCACAGGCTCAGGAATCAGAGAGGGATTGGTGAAAGAACTAGATCCTGATGCCATGAACAGAGGTGATGGTCGATCGTTAGCAGCTGATGACTCCGTGAGTCAAATAGTAACCTATCGAATTATTGGCTGAAACAACAATTCACAGGGATTTGAGAAAAGCTTGACGCAAGCATTATATTCATTTGTACGTGCTGGAAGATTGGATGATGCGGTAGAATTATGCAGAAAAGCACATCAACCGTGGAGGGCTGCAAGTATCCGCGGTTCGCTGTTGTTTCAATGGCGAGCTATTGGTAAGTCAAGCTTCAGATGTCACTCACGCGTTCCTGAGCTGTCAACAGCAAACGAGCAGCGAGACGACGACGGCATCGATGATGCGGAGGATGCCGAAGGATGGCAAGGAAACCGACATCGAAAACTATGGAAATCGACATGCTCACGAGCAGCCCTAAATGTGCGCCACCTAACTGTCTGTGTATCATTAGGTTGACGTGCCATTCTAGCCAAACCTCCCCGATCCAGAACGCATTCTCTATGCAGCTCTGGCGCCCTGCCCGCAGACATTCAGTGTCCTGAAGTCTGCATGTCGGACGTGGGAAGATCACCTCTGGGCTCAGATCAGTATCTTATGTGAGGAAAAACAGACCGCAGACATGATTAAATTAGGGGGTGGCTTTTGGGATGGAGGGCTTTCAGTATTAGAAAATATGCCTTTGCCACCGTCCCAAGAGGAAGATGCAGCTGAGGAGGAAGAGTGGGAGAAGGAAGCGACATCTACCCTGGAAACATTAGGTAACGTTCAAGTGGAGGACGGGTACGGTGGACACACAAGTATCTATTTGCCGCGTATTGACAGTCCAATAGACCCCCCGCAGACAACGCATTCCATGTCTCTCAACTGGCGATCATCCTCGGTCGGACGAGTTCGTTGCTTGAAACATTCGCAACTGGACTCAGGGATGGACACTTTGATCCTGAATCATCGGAGTGAGTCGAATGATGTGCGTTTGATATTTCCCTAACAAACAGCAGGTATCCTACAATGACGCGTTTTTTCGCCCATCTCTGCCTTTATCTGCAAATGATTGACGTTTCTGTGCCACCGCTCGCGGCCCAGGTCATCCTTGAGGCTTATCTACAAGTGCTAGAAGTGAGGGACCGCCCTCGGATTTTTCTTTTCCCGTGCTGATCCCTTTGTCAGGTTGCAGGCCAGAGAGACTTGATTGCAATGTATGCTAGCGCACTAGGAGACAACGCAGTCGAGCGATACGCAATGTTCTTGACTTCGCTTGAACTCACGGCGGACATCAATGAACGTCGATTAGCATTGACTCGTGCGCGAGAACATGGTCTAGATGTCCACAGAGTAGCAGTCGTTACTGCAGAGCGAACAATTGAGAGAGCATTCGAGGTTGGTAGGGCTGCATCTCACGAAAGTCATATTCTGAACACTGCTCGCCAGCTTTTACCGCAATTGAAGGGACCGCTCCCTTCTGTCATTGCGTTGCAAGGCAGTCCCTCAGACATCGAGCTGTTGTTGTTGCGTTCGATAGAGTGGACAACATTCGAGGATGGGACTTACGATACCGCGCTAGAACAGGCCACTGTCATTTTGCGGTACTTCCTCAGTAAGTATTTGCTGATGTTCTATTACAACGGTTAACGGAGTCCTCAGGCGCTGGGAGGGTTTCGCTTGCAAAGAACCTGCTAGAGATGCTTCCACGTGAACTCGCCTCCATTGACCACCCTGAGGAACGAGCCACAGAATACCTTCACTACAGGCAATTTTTCACGATCTGGGAGATTCTTGACCGTGTTGTCGGGTGCCAGAGTCTAGAGGTGTCGATAATGAATCGTGACACTAGGGCTGCTTGGTTAAGTGACTACAAGGCACTCATGGACCAGGCCTATGATGCTGTCGTAAAACTACTCACTTCAGACTGGATGATGCCAGATGTGGCAGGAGACCACCGTTCTCGGGAGCTGATGCGCTGTCGGCAGATATACATTCCTGAGCTTATCCTGCGATTGCACGTCATGCTCTACACCTCGCGAGAGCATGTCCCAGAGTAAGCATGATATCTGTGCAGTGCCCACAAACTCTGACACATCTCGGACAGAAATCTCAAGCGTGTATTGGAGCTTGCTAATATTGTCGCGGATTCGAGGTACAAGCTGTACGATGATTTCTTACAAGCTGATGGGCGCCGGCTTGGAGAGTACCTTAACGCTGTACGCCAAGCCACGATAGCAGGACTGGAAGGCGGGGGATCAGACCCTTTCAAAATTATTCTATTGTAATTAAGCTTTCTCTTTGCCATTACCCAATGCGCCCCCCTGCTTGCAGTGCATCTATCGGCTTATGCCTTGCGCTGAAATGTAATCACCGTGACGCAATGCTATGCGTGTCGTCAGGTGCTGCGAAAGTTTCGCTTGAAAAGTCCTTCTGAACACGGTACCCTTGAACTCGCCTCCACTGAGCATCCTGAGTGAGAAACGAGCTACAAGGCCATCTATTATAATGAGAGAGATGAGTCAATAAGTACTCGGACACCGCATATACAGGGGTTGCTGTCAAGCGACTACATACTGATCGGCCCTTATACCGGATGCCGACAAGGGACCACCGTTCTTGGCGGCAGGCAGATATACATCCCCCATTCTGGTGTACAGCTACTCTGAGAAATTACTTCTCGGAGAGAGAGACCCCATTGCTATATTGCAGATTTGAAATGATGATTTGTTATATGCTGATTGACTGCTTGACAATGTTGACAATGTGTGTGCCAGACGACTCGGATGCAATGCCCAGATTGAAAGAGGTAGATCAACTCTTGGAGTTGTTGTTTCATCCTAACTCTGCCACCGATCCTATAATTACTAGTACTTAGTGCAAGAATGTGTTGTTCCCGTCTCCAACGGCCGGGTGTCAGATAAGATTTTGTACATAGAATATGCCGAGTAGTAAGGATCAAGATCCAATGCGTTGCCTGTCAAAGGTAACTGCGCTCACCACGCTCCTGAGATTTTGCCGAAGCCCATCATGTACTTACCGTACCCGTGTTCACAGGACCCCGGCTGCTCCCTACAACGCATGCTAGGTGTATGTAGTGCTACATATATGATACCTTCACCGCCGCTACTAGTATGCCTCTGGTGCAATGGACGAAGATATGCCACCAATATGCACGTCAAAATGTCAGTGCCGTTGCAGATAATAAGCTGCAACTTGATTGAGAGCCTATCAACACCTACAGTAATTTTCAGAAACGTTGTGATGAATTACGTCGCAGTTAACGTTGACGAGTGACTAATATTATGGCAGACGGATGCGCTAGAAGCCCAGAACTTGATTCAGAAGGGCCGGCCCATCATCATCATGGTGGGATGTGTACAGTGGGGTCGTGGTTGTCCAGCATAAGGGTGCGCGCAGCCGCTTCCTTACATAGTTTCGCAGACTAAAAAGTTGAAGGGAGATCGTGTGCATTCTCGGTGTCTTGTTGGAAAAATTCAGACACTAGTACTCTTCTTGAAGTCGAAGAGTTAGTAATAGGATTACGATGACCGGGGGTCCTGGAGTGTTGTCCCATCATGATTTGATATTCAACGCACTATATATAAAGTTCTCGTGATGCGAAAGGGGCAGGTATCAATTTCACTGTTGAACGGGAACAACTACATACTATCACAATACTGTCATGTCATTCTTTGACAAAATCTTAGATTACGCAGAGCGCCTCCCAGAGGGCATCGAGAGAACGAGGGATCAGATCATTGGTATGTTGCAAATTACTCCTCGCAGTGTGCACATGACACTCATTTGCTCCCCCACCAGGGCTAGTCAATCCTGATAGTGAGCGATATGTGCGCAGATATGTTTCCATCTGATTTGGCTGGCTACTAGGACGTCATGATAATCCGGAGGAGAAACTGAACGATGAAATCCGAACGCAGATTAATGACAGTCACCGTTTTCAGAGTTTTGCGGATCAGAGGGAAGACAACTCTATCAAATGGTATGCTATCGTCCCATATGACAAATTGGGGTATTAAGCCAGCTTCATTGAAGGCATATCGACGGCCATGACTACATGTACGCGTTATCCGAGATGCTCGATAGTGCAAAGGAGTGCATCTTCATACTCGTGTGTAGCTGTGAAATTACGCATTGGTAGTTCGCAACTCATGTATTTGTTGCAGGACTGGTGGCTCACTCCAGAGCTATACCTTCGGTTAGTGTTCTTGAGGATTATTGTTGCTTCTGACGAGCTAATCTATTTATGTTCAGTCGACCACCCGCAGATCATCCAGAATGGAGACTCGATCGCTTACTCCAGCGTAAGGCTCGCCAAGGGGTGCACATATATGTTATCGTCTACAAAGAGGTATTGTTTCCTTGGAGGGTCATACAACATCTATTAAATGTTTGGGTACCAATCAGGTCACTCAAACCATGTCAATGAACTCAAAGCACACAAAGGTTTGCACTCATAATTTCCTGTTTATCCTTGCATATGTTAAGCTTGAGTAACATAGGCCGCATTGGAGGCCTTACACCCGAACATTGCTTGTATGAGACATCCTGACCACATTGGAAGCAAAGGTGAGAAATTTGATCAACAGCCGATTCCCAAAACCTCAGACTCGCAGATGTCGTGGAATTCTGGTCTCACCACGAGAAGGTATGCACACTAGTTCGCTCTGACCACCATGCTTATCTCTAGCAGCTTGTCGTTGTCGACAACCACCGTGCATGTGTTGGAGGGCTGGACATTTGCTTTGGTCGTTGGGATACACATAACCACCCTCTTGCAGATGTGCACCCGACGGATTGGTCACGCACTCTCTTTCCGGGACAGGATTATAACAATGCACGTGTCCTTGACTTCCAGAACGTGGATAACTACGTTAGCAATGCTGTCTCTATCATGGAAACTCCGAGAATGCCATGGCATGATGTGAGTTACAAAATGTTGGTGCTTCTATACCACCTTGACCACTGTCATACTAGGTTCATATGACAATGTGTGGTCCTGTCAGTTTGGATCTTTCCCAGCATTTCGTCGAGAGATGGAACGAGGTGAAACGTCGGAAGGTACGTACTCAGATGTACTGAAAGACTGCTTACAGTCTGATTTAATGCCACCTTTTAAGTACCGTAACGACGAGTAAGTCCAGCAGTTTCAAATCAAACACCCAACCTTACCTCTGCAGTCGATTCGATTGGCTCGCTCTTCCTCATAATGTGGAGCTTTCTCCAAACGAAGCTGTCGTCCGTACGTAAATGGTTGCCGGCAGCCATGTTTGGCACTGATGGTCCGCAGGTCACCCCCATCGTGAGCAATGGCATCGAATAGGTCGTCGTTTCAAACAACGCTTCCACCTCGAAGAAGACGACATAGTCGAACCACCTTACACTCCTCCCCCACATGGGATTTGCCGCGTGCAGGCTGTACGGAGTGTCTGTGACTGGAGCCATGGTGTACTTACGGAGCACAGCATTCAAAATGCTTGTACGTTTTTTCATGCATAAGCCGCAAATTAATTCTAAGACCTTGGCGCAGACATTCAAATGATCAAGGAGGCCAACCATTTCATATATATTGGTACGTTTCAGTGCCGTGGAGTGTTTATGTCTGTGAGGTATTCATGCTGATAATACATCCACAGAAAACCAGTTCTTGTGAGTACAGCAGAAAAGTGCACGCCTATTTTCTGATTGCCTTGTGTTATGCTCAGCATCTCCAACACACGCGCAGAAGGTCCGGTGAAGAACCAAATAGCTAAAGCCCTCGTCGAGCGGATCATTGAAGCCGCCAGGGAGGGTCGAAAGTTCAAGGTTTGTAATATCTTATGTTGCTATCTGGCCGACTTTTGAGAGTTATGAAACCAGGTTATTGTGGTTATCCCTGAGCTCCCTGGATTTGCCGGAGATATCAAGAACGACACAGCTCTGAAGACTATTATGGCAGCACAGTACCGCACGATTAACCGTGGTGGTCATAGTATATATGAGGATATCCGAGCTGCTGGTTTTGAGCCGTGAGTTATCGTTATGATTGTAACGATATACACTGAATGTTTTCTGTGGTATTAGGATGGATTACATTCGTTTTTACCACTTGCGTGCCTATGACAGGATCAACGCACCGCAGCGTAAGTGGCCCCTTCCTATAGTTTGCAGGTTTAATTCTTAATGGGGTCTAATAGAAAGCTTGATATCACAAATGGAGGCAAACTCGGGGGTCTCATTCTACCAAGCACAGATCGCTCTCGCGCGTCAATGGGAAGGTCCCCGTTATGTTGGTGACGACGCTCCAAAGGAAGTGTTTGTCAAAGTGCCGGAACCTACGCAGGAAGGCATGGCTTTGAGCCAGACCAAGATGAAGCTGGAGAAGGTGCCTCTACCGGCCACTTACGATGAAGCAGTGGATATTGTTAGGAGGTTCGAGGGAGGCTCAGATGACATCAGAGGTGACGAGGATGTGTCTGATAGTGTAGCGCAGCACAGGATGTTGGACAAGACCAACTTAAGCCAAGAGATTTGGTATGGCTCGGAGCAAGAGGAGCGAGATGCGTATGTCCCTCGTTTTATATCGATGCAAATCTAAAGCTAATTCTAATTAGATACGTGTCGGAGCTTCTCTACATCCACTCGAAGGTTATGATCGTCGATGATAGGCGCGTTATTGTGAGTACTTCTAAACTAGTCCGTATCTCTCTGTGACACCTGGGCTAGATGGGTTCTGCGAATTTGAATGATAGGAGCCAAAAGGTACGTCACCTGCTAGTAAACAACCATATCTAGCCTCACTGCCATCACTTTCTAGGGAGATGGAGATTCCGAAATTGCGCTCGTCGTTGAAGATGGTGACATGGTGCGCACGACGATGGACGGGCATCCGTACATGGCTGCACGTTTTGCGACCACTTTGCGCCGCAAGCTCTTCCGAGGTGAGAACAGCGTGAAACCTATCTAGCCATTGCTTAACCGATATACAGAGCATCTTGGCCTCATTGAGCCTCAGAATGTCTTACATTCCAAGGAGAACGTGACCTCATTCATGCGATGCGCGCCAGAGGCCAATGAAGACGAGATTGGGACACCGGAAGACGAAGCTGTTGCTGATCCCCTTGCGGACAGCACCCTGGAACTCTGGAATCGTACAGCAAAGCAGAATCGCGAGATTTTCACCGAGATCTTCCGCCCTGTGCCTACTAACCTTGTTCGTTCTTGGTCTGCGTACGAGGCGAGCAATAATATTTGACTTCTTGGTCATTGTCTCACATTACTACACAACAGAATTATCTTCCCAAGGTCAAGACTGGTCACGTAGTGCCAGAAGCACAACTGCCACGTATCAAGGATCGCCTCTCGCAGGTCAGGGGTTCAGTCGTCGAATGTCCTCTGGTGCGTTATTCCTATCCTGGCAAGAGATTGACGCTCATCTGTCATTCCAGGATTTCTTAATCGATGACAAGGAGTTCGTTGAGGGTATAGACTGGCTGGGGTTGAACCCCACGCTTCCGATCTACATCTGATCACTCGTGGTGAAGGGTTGCCGCGGGGAAACTAATGGATCATTTATATATATACTAACCTTACAATATTCACTGAAATACATCGGCGTAGGCTATTACTCCACGTGCAGTTGGCTGGTTCTACCACATGCCCTATTCAGTGGGCCTGAGTGGGATCAAAATCTCGCCCCGAGGCACGTCCTGTCGGGCCGTTTTAAACACTCGCCGACATTGGACTGGACGTACATGGACGCATCCAATCCTCGAATTTGTCCGAAACCTGCCTTATGAAAAGAATTGCAACACCCAAGGCCCCTGCGAGCTGAGCGAGAGGTGTTACTGAATTTGACGAACAGCATATGCGTACATCGTCGACTTCTTCTTCCAGTCTTAAAAAAGAATTCATCAAAGATTGAAATCGGAAGTCGACGATGCCTGAACGGTTAGATAAAGATAGTGAAGAGCAACTACGAGCACGTGAGAAATAAACCCTGGGACTTATGCGGCGACAACGTAATTGGATGTGGAGGTGTATTAAGCTGAGGCCCTTATCCCTGACGGCTTGTTATTGACCACCAACCGTTGTCTGTGGCCGCTGGGATACGCGGTCACCCCTTAGCAGATGCACGCTGAACACACACTCTGGAGTTCCGACTCCGGGGCAGGATTATAACTTACATGCCGCGTCCTTGACATCCCGAATGTCCGAGTTGATACCTGTGCGATTGACTTTAATTGATCATGGAAGCTCCCAGAATGATGCATTGTGAGTCACAAGATGTTCATGCTTCCGTACAACGTTGTTTGAGACCTTGCCATACCAGGTTCATGCTCGGTTCTGTTTGTTTGAGTATTTTGTGGAGATGTGGAACGAGGTGACATGCAGGAAGGTGCGTGGCCAGATGATCATGATCTGATAAGTAGATCACTTACAGTACTTACAGTATGATTCTGATGCCCGTCGTGGAAGGTATTTGCATAACAAGCAAGTCCACTAGTTTCAAATAATGAAATTTGAAACATCCAAACATACCACTCCTCAGTCGATTCGATTGGCTTGTGCTTCCTCATATCCATGTGCATGGTTCTCCGAATGACCTTGACTCGTCCCTATGTAGATAACTGCCAATAACGCTATTGATTCGCAACCACCACGTCCTGAGCGACGATCATGTAGGTCGCCGTTTCAAATCACTTCGGCCTATACTCCTCTCGCATATTGGAGTTGCCGCGTGCAGGCTGTGCGGAGTATCTCTAACTGGAGCCACAGTGTATTCGCGGATTACAGCATTGAATGCTTGTACGTCTTCCCCATGCACAAGCCGCATGTTACCTAGCATTCATATATTTCGGCACTATCCGCTGCTGTTGAGTGATGGTGCTGGTGAGGTATTTGCGCTGGGGCCTCATCTGAAGAAACTGATTTCTAGGGGTACAGCAGTATAGTGTACTTGGTCCGGTTGTGCTATATTCAGCATCTCCAACACCCGCGATGGACGCCCGGTGAAGAACCAAATAGCAAGGCTTCGAGCAAATCATCAGGAATGGTAAAGGTTCAAGGTCTTGAATGTCCTATGTTACTAAGCGACTGGCCCTCGAGTGATGAAAAGTTATTCCAGAGCCTCCTGTATTCGCTGAGGATGTCAAGAATGACACAGCTCTGAAGACTGTTATAGCAGCACACTACCGCACGCCGCACGATCATCCGTGGTGTTTTTGCGTGGGTCGTGATTATTGTGCTTGTGATTCGCACTAAATGTCCCCTAGGTATCACGGTCTTCAACGGTTTAACCACCTGCCACAAACGCTTTTTTGGAGCATCGCCGTAACAATTTAGTGACGCAAGAGCAATCTGTGCTTCGTAAAGACGACCTCTGGGCTTGACTCCATTTCATGATGTGTCATGCCTCGTTGAGATTAGACGTGGAGATGTCATGAAACGGTAACTTATTCGGCGGCACCTTGATATCGCACCTTTCAGCCAGCAGATCAAGATGAGCTGGAAAAGATGCCACCACCACCCTCATACCAGTACAAGCAATGCCAACCAGAGGCGACGAAGAGGTATCTGATAGGCTATAGCAACGGGAGCTTGACCTATCAGATTAGGAGGAATATCGTATATTCCATATCGTCACGCATCTGAAGCTAGCTTATTTCATATGAAAGATACGTGTCCGATATACTACTATCCACTCGAAGGTGAGAACAGCTTGAAAATTACCCGAGCATTAACCGAGTCCAATGCAGATCTAGAACCTCAGCGCGACGACGATATTGGGAACATTCCTCTAGGCTCTGATAGTACCTTTGTGGAGTACCGTGGTATCGTACGGCAAGACAAGACCGTTTTCAGATAGCGATATTTTCACAAGGGTCTTCCACCCTTTGTTCGTCCTGCACTTCTCTCACATTGCTACGTATTCGATTGTACAGATTACCGATTACCCTCTAGACTGTCCGGTGTTATTCAACCAGATTGGACCAATATCTTGTTTTCACATTATCCATAAAACTATGTACGACTGCTGCACTGGTCCTGTGTCCAGGGTTGTGGGTGAACATTGCGATGGTCCGCTATCACCGCACGGAGTATGGAAAGTCAGACGACCAAATTTCAGAAAAGCTAGTACAATTGAACTTGCATGGTGGTCAGGAGGATACCGCGAGGCTTTCATTTGCGGGCAAGGTGGTTGCATTGAAAAGAGTTCAAGCTCCGTACTCACTCGAATAAGGGTTGCGGTGCACTCGGAGCCTAATAAGATTACCGTTTCTATTGTGCTTGTGTTTCCAGCCTTACCCATCTGACTGTACTTTTCGACGTCTTTGCTCGTCGCTTTCAACGATGAGCACGATGACTGACTCCTATCAACAGAGTCTGTCCCATCCATTTCTTTCTCATCTCATTGCGCTTCTATCGGCCTACGAGCTATGTCCTATGTCCACTCCGCCCCCACGCTATGATGGTCCTACAGATTGGCAGACAGATACCATCCTTCGCTCTCTCGGTGCTGTCGCACGTAGAATGTACACTGCGGAAGAGACCCTGACTTCGATCAAAGCCTCGGAGTGTTGGCAAACAAATGGGCCAGAGACAAAGAAAAGACGAAGTGTAGGCAACACTCCCATATCCTCATCTTCATCTTCTCAGAAAGAGACCGACCTACTTTATTTCCCTCTTAAGCAGTCCAGCACCATTGTCAATGCCTTCGCTATGTCCCCTGGATCAAATTCACGTTTCCAGACTCCCCCTCCATCTACCGCAAACATCACAACAACTGCAGCATCCCCTGATGTCGATGTCGATATGCAAGCCGCCGATAGCGTAAATGATGCTACCGACGGCGACCGCACACCTGGCAACAGATATTCAGCTCGCGCAGGCTCAATGTCCTTATCACTCGACGGTATCCCAACTCACATCGATGCTGCAACACTTCTTCGGTCATTTAACAACGGAAGCTCCGCCTCTGCACCCTCAACCACGCACATCGATCACGTCTCTTGTCCAACATGCGGAAAGGCCATCACCGACACTTTGACTATGAGCAGGATCAATAACAGCTTTAGCGGTTCACCCTCTGGATCACCTCTCGTCGTCCCTCCTGGTCCTCTTGCTGCAGCGGCCTTTGAAAGCGGCATGAGCGCTGTCGAAGAACTGAGGCTTCTCAAGGCTCAGGTCCAAGATGTCGCTCGTGTCTGCAATGCTGTGGCCAGAGGAGACTTATCTCAGAAGATTACGGTTCCCGTCCAGGGTGTGGTCATGGTTCAATTGAAGGATGTCATAAATACTATGGTATTCTTCTCCATCTTCATCCCCGAGGGTTCGCTTATGCACATTATTCAGGTCGACAAATTGGGACAATTCGCCAAAGAGGTTACTCGGGTCAGTCAGGAAGTCGGTACAGAAGGGTAACGTAATTTCATATCCAGATCTTATCTCTTGCTTAGCCCTTCCAGTAAACTTGGTGGACAAGCTCTCGTATTGGACGTGGAAGGTACTTGGCGGGAATTGACTGGCGTTGTCAATAAATTGGCTGCCAATCTAACCAATCAAGTCCGAAGCATCGCCAAGGTTACTAAAGCCGTCGCCCTCGGTGATTTGTCGAAACAGATTGATGTCGATGCTCGCGGAGAAATTCTCGATTTGAAGAATACGGTAAACGGAATGGTCATCCAACTTCGCGCGTTAGCCGCTGAAGTCACTCGTGTCACATTGGAAGTCGGTTCTCAAGGCAAGCTGGGTGGTCAAGCGCATGTGCCAGATGTTCAAGGTGTTTGGTTCGAGTTGGTTCGCAATGTATGCTCTTTGCCCTGTTGTATCAGCATGGGCGATTAATCTGACAATGCGTCACCAAGGTCAATCGAATGTGTTCAAGCTTGACGGACCAAGTGCGATCCATCGCCAAAGTCACAACGGCCGTCGCCAAAGGTGACTTGACACAGAAGATTGAGATCCAGGTCGAAGGCGAGATGTCGACTTTGAAGGGCACCGTTAACTCCATGGTGGATCAGTTGAGCGCCTTCGCATCGGAAGTCACTCGTGTCGCGCTTGAAGTTGGTACGCAAGGTATATTGGGTGGTCAGGCTCGTGTAGAAGGTGTGCAGGGTACATGGGCTGACTTGACACGGAATGTCAACGTGAGTGTAACAGTGTTCTGCCTTCGTCAAGTGTCGCTGATACGCCGTGGGACAGAAAATGGCCAGCAATTTGACTGATCAAGTGCGATCGATTTCAGAGGTCACAAAGGCTGTAGCGTTGGGCGATCTAAGCAAAGTGGTCAACGTCGATGTGCAGGGAGAAATGCTCGACTTGAAGATGACAGTCAATTCTATGGTTGCCCAGTTATCTACGCTCGCCAACGAAGTCACTCGTGTGTCCTTGGAAGTCGGTACGGAAGGTATCTTGGGTGGTCAAGCGTACGTTCCCGACGTGCAGGGCATGTGGAAGGTGGGTACAAAGATGAAAATTGATGCTACTTCTGACATTCACTCCAGGTTCTTACAGATAACGTGAACCTCATGGCCATGAATTTGACCAACCAGGTACGGTCGATTGCAGAGGTGACGAAGGCCGTTGCTGGTGGCGATTTGACGAAGAAGATTGAAGTCGACGTGCGCGGCGAGATCAAAGAGTTGAAGGAGATTGTCAATGGTATGACTGAGAGCTTGAGTCTCTTCGCCGATGAAGTCACTCGTGTCGCGAGAGAAGTCGGCACGGAGGGACGATTGGGAGGTCAGGCACGCGTAACTAATGTCGGTGGTACATGGAAGGTGAGCACGATCCACAAAGCAGGAATCAAAGCTAATCTACTAATATCTAAATAGGACTTGACGGACAACGTGAACGTCATGGCTGCTAACGTAAGTGCATTCTAGCTTCACTGGGGTTAATATTAATTCTCCTTGGCGTCATAGTTGACCTTACAAGTTCGAACCATTGCTGTTGCAACAGTGAGTATCACTTACCCTGACGCAGTCCTCGTGTTGAGTTTGTCGTCAGACCGCTGTCGCTCGCGGAGACTTGACCCAACAAATTACTGGTGTCTCCGTGTCCGGAGAGATGTTAAGCTTGGTCAACACCATCAATGACATGATTGCTCAATTGGCAATCTTCGCCAAGGAAGTCAAGAAAGTCGCCTTCGAAGTCGGTACAGAGGGTAAACTGGGTGTCCAGGCTGAGGTCGGTAATGTCCAGGGTATCTGGCAAGAAATCACGTAAGTAAGCACACAAATCCAAGGAGATGCGTTCTGACATCGCTGTAGAATGTCCGTCAATACCATGGCCGGGAACTTGACCACGCAAGTGCGTGGCTTTGCACAGATCTCGGCAGCTGCTATGGACGGAGACTTCACGCGTTTCATCACTGTCGAGGCCAGCGGAGAGATGGACTCTTTGAAAACGCAGATCAATCAAATGGTGTTCAATTTGCGTGACAGCATTCAGAAGAATACCGCGGCGAGGGAGGCGGCTGAGCTGGCGAACAGGAGTAAATCTGAATTCCTAGCGAACATGTCGCATGAAATCAGGTAACGCATTTTTCTTGTGTCTAGATATCGCATGCTCAATATCCCATAGGACACCCATGAACGGAATAATTGGCATGACGGAGCTTACTCTCGACTCTGATTTGAATCGATCGCAACGAGAGAGTTTACTCTTAGTGCACTCATTGGCTCGTTCACTATTACTTATCATTGATGACATTTTGGATATCTCGAAAAGT
The DNA here is from genome assembly GCA_002995055.1 of Rhizopogon rudus. Classification (NCBI taxonomy): domain Eukaryota; kingdom Fungi; phylum Basidiomycota; class Agaricomycetes; order Boletales; family Rhizopogonaceae; genus Rhizopogon; species Rhizopogon rudus. The sequence goes on along the minus strand of PVYE01000791.1, from coordinate 6,599 downwards.
GAGATTTTATTCCCATACTGAGGTGTTCATCTGACATACATTTTCTATAGTTGAGGCCGGTCGAATGACCATGGAGGCTGTCTCTTACTCCCTTCGTCAAACGGTATTCGGCATCCTCAAGACCCTTGTCGTCCGTGCCTCGCAAAACAACCTGGATCTCACATACGATGTCGACCCGGACATTCCTGATCAACTTATCGGCGATTCGCTACGTCTCCGTCAAGTGATCACGAACTTGGTTGGTAACGCCATTAAATTCACTCCGTCCAAGGTCTCCCGCAAGGGCCACGTTGCCCTCAGCACGAGGCTACTGGCGCTAGATGACGCGAGTGTGACCCTAGAGTTCTGTGTCACCGACACGGGGATTGGTATTGCCAAAGACAAACTGAATCTGATATTCGATACCTTCTGTCAAGCAGATGGTTCCACAACGAGAGTGCGCCCATGTTGTAATTTCTCACACGAGGCTATAGCTGATCTCACGCAGGAATATGGTGGAACCGGTCTAGGTCTTTCGATCTCCAAGCGCCTTGTAAACCTTATGCAAGGCAACATGTGGGTCGAGAGCGAGGTCTCGAAGGGAAGTAGATTCTTCTTCACGATCACGTCGCAGATTTCCCAGAGTACTCTTGAGATCACGCTGCAGAAGATGCAACCATTCCAGAAACGCGCTATCTTGTTTGTTGACACCCTCAATGACACCACTGGAGTTGTCCAAAGGATCCAGGAGCTGGGCCTGAGACCTTATGTCATCCATGAAGTCAGCGAGGTCTCCGACAAGGAGCGCTGCCCGCATATAGATACTATTGTTGTGGATTCCCTGAGCATGGTACGTCACTTGGAGTGTCACATGGGTTTTTCTTGCCTCATTTTTTCATCATAGACTGAAAGCATCAGGGAATATGAGCATCTGCGCTACATTCCCATTGTTCTTTTGGCACCTTCGATGCCTCGTCTGAACCGTGAGTATGTGCGGGTGTGTTCCGATAATGTGGGGTTGACAGTCCTAGTTAAATGGTGCTTGGACAACAGCATCAGCTCCCAGGTTACTACTCCCGTTACTGCTCAAGATCTCGCTTCAGCCCTCATTTCCGCCCTGGAGTCGAACACTGTCTCACCTGTCTCGGCACCGAATGACATTGTCTTCGACATCCTGCTGGCCGAGGATAATATGGTTAACCAGAAACTAGCAGTCAAGATCCTAGAGAAGTATGGTCACACGGTCGAGATTGCAGAAAATGGAAGTCTAGCTGTCGATGCTTTCAAGGCACGGATACAGCAGGGCAAGCCATTTGACATTATCTTGGTTTGTCTCTGTTTTTAGCCAATGGGTCCACAGCGGTAATGTCTCTCACAGATGGATGTGTCTATGCCTTTCATGGGAGGAATGGAGGCGACTGAGCTTATCCGAGCGTATGAGATGCATAAGGGACTTCTACGAATCCCTATCATCGCTCTCACGGCTCACGCTAGTACGTTTCACCCCATGGCCAGCGAGCGTGGCTGATTTGCGTTTTCAGTGATTGGCGATCGGGAGCGTTGCCTGCAGGCAGGCATGGACGATCACATCACCAGTATGGTCCTATCATCTATGCGGCATGACTCATCTTAATACATGTTTTGTAGAGCCCCTTCGTCGTGGGGATCTCTTGAACTCGATCAACAAACTCGCGGGCGAGCGCGCACAACTAGTCAAGCAACATCACCTCCTCCACCGGCCACCTGCTCTCATGGCACCATGACTGGTACCTTTCCGCATGGTTTTCATTGTGTTTCAGGATTTGTATACCCTTGTTTTGATGTCGATTTTGGCTTGTCGATACTGACGTTTATGGCTTTCCAACGCTACCACTTGTCAGATTAATCTGTATGATAGCATGTACTTGTGTTCCGTCGGCATTGTCTCACATTCTTTGGGCAATTTCAGATATGTTTTATGATGTTGTATAATCGAATCATCATCGTCATTATAGGAGCAACTTAACCATGAAATACACTGTATGTATGTCCCATTCCATGGAGGGGGGTCAGCCAACCAGTGAAAAAGTAGTGGTAGTACTTGAGCCCCGTGCCATAGATCATCATGCGTTCATCGCAATGTTCTTCCTCACTTCTGCAACACAGGGACCGAGGGCGCAGTAATGTGTGGCTACACAATGACGTAGTCTACGTGCTGACTAAGCTACCGAAAGGGCCTTAGGACCCCGAGTGCATTGTCCCCACCCTTGGAACCCCTAGTCCAACGTCTCTGAGCCTCTGACCTCAATTATAATCACTGAATTAAAAAAATATCAGCATGACCTGCTCGCTGGTCTCCGCGAGGTCGTAGCCGATGAATATTTTACGTCAGAAATAATGCAAAGTTATCATTGCTTTTCGATTGGCGCGCAATAAATCAACTGGAGTGGCTTGGTTGTGATCACACTAGCTAACATGTAGCACGAATTTCAGCTGATCAGAGTGCTTTCCAGTTGCTCCCCGTCTTATTCTTAAATTGCCCCATGACAAATAAACGAACGGCACGCCATGACGGCGAAATTTTTTATACTAGTTGGTATATACGTTATAGGAGGTAGAGATGGTGTTAAGAAGCGAGTGTGTTGATGGTCAGGAAAACGTAGCCAGATACCCAATTGACTCTCATGCTTAGAGGATCAGAATACCACAAGCAATGGCAACAGCCAGGCCGAAGGCTCCGGTAATTGCCCTCATACCCACAGCACCGCCTGTCTTGCCACTGAGGGGGTTGCTGCTAGAAGACGAGCTGCTAGCAGTGGTAGAGCTACCAGTGGTCGTAGTCGAGCTACCAGCAAGAGTAGCCGAGCCACTAGCAAGGGTAGCCAAGCCACCACCGGAACTGGTAGATGTCGGACTGGTGCTTCCACCGTTAAGCTGTAAATAAAATCAGGCCCTCGCTCGCGAACTGGTCAAACTACCAACTCACAGAAAGAGTTCCACCACAGGCCTCGTTCCAGCTGTCGAGGGAGGACTGAGCCTCCGACTGGACAGATGGTTCAGCCTCAGAGAGACAACTCATGCATGATTGGAGCTGAGAGCCGATGGACGACGTGCACATGCAAGATAGACTGCTTGCGCAGTTCTGGTGGGCAAGCCTCAGCACAATAGTAGAAGGTTGTCACATACACTCACGGTCATTGTATTGATGACTTGACAAGAGGTTTGGCATTGAGCAGGAAGGCTGCTGGTATCAACCTGACGGGCAGCAAGGGCATTGGGAGAAGCATCGCGCACTACAGGAGACACTGGACATGTCAATTAGCCCGTTAACCCTTAGACATAAATGCATCGACGAATTTACCGTGTGCGACAGCAGCAAGAGCGTTAAAGAGAGGTGCGATTAGGACCATTGGGACTAGGTATCTGGAGTTGAGAAGAAAATAAAGATGAGAAGCGGAGGGAAAATGTCTTATAGGAAATTTAGAGGGCTATGTAAGGTTACCTTACATAGCCCTCGAAATTTCCTAAGGTAAAATCTCAACTCGCCGACCAATATTGCAAACCCTGAAGAAGATCAATCGGAAGTCAATCTGACGGGTCGATCGTGCCAAGACGGAGTAATGGTCAAAAGGCATTGGACTCTTGAGTTAAAGTACATAATATCAATGGTTAACGTTCTGCCCGAAGCTCGGATCATTATATTGATAGTCCCTATTCGCTCCACCTGTACTCGAGGTCGTGACTGGCCTGCAATATGACTCAGAGTCATAGGTACCTCTAGTCGATGTCACTTTTGACGTGTCTAAATCTTTGTCTTCAGAAGCTTGTTTTATATTCGAATTTTGCAGGGTCGTCAATACACAAGCGGTGATGCATGATGCGATGATGTCGGGTTAACACGAGGTCTCAGCCTGGCGTCACATTCCACTTGAGAACGTTGTTGTGATGTGGTGGACATTGGCACATGTTGAATAGGACAATAAGTACTAAGTAGTCCGAAACAGTGAGAATGCTTGACAGTATGATGATGATGCACACCCCGAGGTGTTCCATGCGGAGTGAGGAGTGAGAAGTATGTAATGGTGTCAAACGAAGTCAGGGCAAATGTCCATGGATATTGCTCAACTTGCCTTTACATATTATTCTTTTTGATGGCATGGAAATTAATCGATGATGGGTGACCGGTGATCAGATCGATCAACCGTCGGCACGTCGAAAGTCCAACTTCTTGCACTCCTGTCAAAATTAAGTTGAACTCGGTAAAAAATCTCCAGGCTTGTAAGTTGCAACCACCTGATACAAGAGAATGCTCTATGGGGCGTCACTTGATCACCATTTTAAATCGATCAGGCTATAGCGCTATCATTGACAACAAGCTATAATAAGGCCCCCACCGTGACATTCGTCAGCAATCGTGTTATCATGGTTAGTGTGGGACTCTGCCCGACACGTTCCGAACCCCCATGTCTGCCGGGAATAACGTCCTCGAGGAGCAGCCTTTGCTGTCCAACTCGAAACCATCAAGCTATCAAGACCCCCCAGGAAGCTCGAGTCGCACTCAAGATGAAGAGGCAGCTATCCTGATAGATCAGGACGAGACCAGTGACTCCCCGAAAGAGCAGTGGACAAGAAAGCAAATCGCCATCTATAGCGTCTCGACACTACTAGGATTGTTTATATTGGCCATATTCGTCAAAGGTTTCATCGATGCTGATGATGTCGAGGTGTGCTTTGTCGTGGATTATAACATGTTCCTCCATGCTCAATGTTTTTGTTAGTTCGACTTTGGGAAAGCATTTAAGCGTGCATTAGGAGGAGGGTTGAGTGGTGCTGCAGGCAAGTTTGTTGTGACTAGATTCATCTCTGCCATAATTTTGATGTCCTGGCAGCCATGGTGCTACAGGTGTTAACGCTCATGGTATGTTATTCCTTGCGCGATAATGTTCCCTTCCAGCTGAAAATTATGCAGCCTCTGCGCACGATCATGAACTACCAATACCGATATGGTGCAACGACGACACAAGCTACCAAGATTTTATACGCCGATGGCGGGTGGACACGGTATTACCAGGGTCTCACAGCAGCCCTTGTTCAGGGGCCTGTGTCCCGCTTCGGTGACACCGCTGCTAATGCAGGCATCCTTGCCCTCCTGCAAAGCAATTCATACATGAAGACCTTACCCTCGCCTGTAAAGACTGTGTTCGCGAGTGTTGCTGCAGCTTGTTTCCGCATGATATTGACCCCAGTTGACACGATTAAGACAACCATGCAGACTCAGGGTAAGGAGGGTATCGCACTGTTGAGAGCTAGGGTATATCTTCGTGCAATCGCGACGAGCTCGTTCTCATATTATTCTAGGTGAAGAAGTATGGCATTGGCTCACTGTGGTATGGCGCTCTTGCTACTGCCGCTGCCACATTTGTCGGTCACTACCCAGTAAGTACTCTCTGATATATACCTTCGTCACTCATTCTTCTCTAGTGGTTCGGAACATACAACTATCTCGACGCAGTCCTCCCACTTCCAGTTAATATACTGCAGAAACTTCTTCGTTCTGCGGTGATCGGATTTGCAGCATCGATCGCCTCTGATACCATTTCAAACTCTCTTCGCGTGTTGAAGACCTACCGTCAAGTGAACGCTACCCGGATCGGATATACCGAAGCCGCCTACGCTGTAATTGCAGCCGACGGCATCAAAGGCCTGTTCGGACGCGGACTAAAAACCCGCATCCTCGCGAACGGCCTCCAGGGAATCATGTTCTCAATACTTTGGAAGTTATTCTTGGATTTGTGAGTTTTTTCTTTGCAACGCATGGATATGTCATCGGTTCTAAGCAATGTCCCATGTCTCAGGTGGAATGAGAAAACGAAGTAGCTGTGTGATTAGGTACACGAGGTGTTGTGTCACATGAAGCATTTCCACGATCATTATTACCCCCGCTTTCTTGTCCTTCACTATGCTAAGAGCTTGGTTTGTCTTGTGATACCTTGATAGAACATTGGATTCAAATGGAGTGTATGATATTGACCTATATCTTTTCACGAGACAATCAGTCTACTTTCCCGTACGACCAACATGCGAAATGACGGCCAAGTATCATGTACGTTCTAAGGGAAAGGTACTTAACTGAGGCGCACTTCCTGAAGCCCATCCTAGTCAACGACTTCTGTATTTGATAATATTCATCCCAACGCAAAGCCGACATTGCTATATCCCTACCGACGGCACTGCCAGAGCATGGACCTCCCTCCCTCTCCCTCCCACCATTAATATTAATCCATTGGATGCACCCGCATTCAAGGCTGGAGCCTGAAGGACTCTATCACAGCGGAAGATAGCTTCCAAAATGAACCCCAATTTTTGCACGTAGCCACGTTCCCGGTGCTACCCCGCCATTCAATAAGTGCGAGGATAATATAATAAGAGATCGGTACCTAAGCGGCTACTAAGCGGTATCTCTCCCTACATTCCCCGACGGGCCTGCCCTTATCATTCAGCCACACTCCTTTATATACCGGCCTGTGTCTTATTCTGACATGCTCTGCCAGACTCGGTCCAAATTCCCTTCCCACATGACCTCATTAGAGAACGTTCGAACAAGAATCCCTCGCGGTGGGCTCCAATTGCGAGCCCACCGC
>PVYE01000784.1:0-14513 GCA_002995055.1 Rhizopogon rudus | reverse complement strand
TTGGCAGCTACCTTTACCCACCTTCTCCTCTGGAACAGGAACGACTTGCGCTCTGCATGGAGTTGGATGACTGTGTCAAGCATCAAACAATGGTGGGCAAACTTCGACTGGAAGGTCTGGCAAGCCGATGGAATGCGGGAGGGAGACATCGATGATGAGCAGATTGACCCCCACTACAAGCTGATGCTGAAGGTTAGTTTCGCATTTTGGTGTATCATCTCATCGATATGAACACTTCCGTACAGTACCCCGACGCTCCCAATAGCTGGTACTTCATAATTTTTCTCCTGTCGTCCATCGTTGCCCTAGTTGTTATATATAAGACTGATTCCACTTTGCCCTGGTAAGCAGGATTGATAGGGAAATGTGATTCAGGCTGATGACTAGTGAAGGTGGGGCTTCATTATTTCGCTCTTGCTGGCAACCATTTCGATCCTGTTCTTCGGTGCACTCTACGCCATTACTGGATTAGCGTTCATAATTCAACCGTAGGTCCCTAACTTCATGTCTGATCTTCCTCTCTGACTTCGCTTGTAGACTCGTCCAGATGATTGGTGGTTATCTTCACCGTGGCAAGCCAGGTGATTATCAACATTACTTGTTTTCAATATGTTGTGTGATTGACAATGCGACAGTGGCGAACATGTACTTTGTTCTATACAGCTATAGTACGTGTCGACCTTACGATGAACCCCCAATAGGCCAGCTAACTCAATGTTGCAGACACCGTCACCCAAGCCCAATTACTACTGCGTGACCTCAAGATTGCTCAGTGTGCGTACATCCCAATCGCATACATGGACAGAGCAGCTTGTGCTGACTGACTATTTTATAGACGCAAAGCTACCACCTCGCGCTGCGTTTACCGCCCAGATTATTGGGACGCTGCTTGGCGCCGTCTTGAACTTTAGTGCGCATGTTTCGCATTGAATCATTATGAATATCAACTGACAGTGCAAACGTAGTGATGATGAATTCAATCATTGATAACCAACGTGAAATCTTATTATCTGTTCAGGGCACCAACATCTGGTCTGGCCAACAACCGCAGCAGTACAATTCCCAGGCAATTGCATGGGGTGGTCTCAGCAACGAGCTCTTTTCCGCTGGCCAAAGATACCACTGGGTTCCTTTGGCATACCTGGTTGGATTCTTGGTACCTATTCCGTTCTGGGTCGTTCACAAGTACTGGCCGAAGCTTCGTGCGGATTATCTCTACACTCCTATTATTGCGTATGTCAGAGGCTGCTTGAATTACAGTGGTCACCAGCACGCTCACACATTCCCCAGCTTCTCTATCGGATGGCTTGGTGTCGGGATTAGCTCGTCTAATCTCTCCTTTTTTACAATCGCATTCCTTTCGCAATGGTGGGTACGCACACGTTACCCTCGCTGGTTTGTGAAATACAACTACATTGTTGGAGCTGGTGAGCGTTCTCGGCGTTTTATCGTACCTCGAACTGATCGAATGATGTAGCCCTTGACGGAGGCACTCAGGTCATGGTATTCATCCTCTCATTTGCGGTGCAAGGTGCTGGTGGAACCTCTCACTTGTTCCCGGCATGGTGGGGCGCGAACCAAGGTGGTAATTACGACCACTGCGCCAGGCTGAACTGAGGTCAGGTGGGCTTAGCGATATCCTATTACTAGTATATGGCCATGCGTGTACATGTGATTCATAAGAGAATACGAACCACAGCTGAACACTGATCAGCCAGCTGAGCTGGTCAGTCTCTTTGAGCGTGACTAACAAAGACCAACTCACATTGTATTTCCACCCACACAGAATGCCAACGGTTTTCTATAATGCGAGATGAATTAGGTCAAACGAGCTTGGCATTCGTATATAAGCTCTTAAAGGGCACGGTTGTATTGGTCGACATTATCTTGAGTCAGGTAATCATCGTGCAGGCGCCGAGGTTCCGTCGACCTCACGCTGGAGCTTTAGATCAAGGATGATATCGGTGTCCGAGTAGTAAGTATGGCTGCTGCGATATACAATGAAGAGTTGTTTGTACAGGCGAATAGCCCTCACACTAGTAGTACATGTAACCACTAATATCAATGGGTACTCGAGCTCTTGGGCCCTTCAAGTGAACATAAGAGTAAAACGTGGTATACATACAATGTCCAACTCACGCACTCACTTCTGCCGGGCCAATATTGGGAAGACTGCTGGAAACAAGTCAATATATAGTCGTGTGAGGTGCACACAAGATGGAGCAAATTACCTTGGGCGGGGGCCCGGTGTAGTACTGTCAGCACCAACTTTATGATTAGCCGTCATTTCCAACACATCCGACATCATCGGTCTCTTTTCTGGGTCTTCATCCATTAGCTGTCGAGCTATCTCGAGCAGCGTGTCGCGATCCGCGGATGGCAAACGGGGTTTACAAAATTCGTGTAACGTCTTTCCACAGGACCACAAGTCCGCACGGACAGCGCTGTAGAGGCCACGATCGACCGCGACTTCAGGAGGAAGATATCCAGTAGTGCCGACGACACCACGGAACGTATCGTCGACACCCTTGACGCGTACAGATGCGTTGAAGTCAATAATAGACAGACGGCCTCCGTTCCGAGGAATGAGGATGTTAGGCGGCTTCAGGTCCAGGTGCGCCACGCCATGTTGGTGCATGAAGTCAACAGCTTCGAACAGCTGTTTGGCCACAGACATTAGCTGCGCATCGGGATTGCTTAGGTCTGTAAGCCAGGTGCCAGCCATAGGCATCGATACAACGTTTCCCCCGTGTACGGGCCAGATGCCGATGCAAGCTATGGTGTGGTTCGAAGGAGAATCGATCACTGTGAGGTATTGCAGTATTTCAATCTCCTTCTACCCTTCTCGTACGACCTTCAGGTATCCCTTCTCGGCATCATGAATCACATTCGACACTACGGCAATGAGTGGATGCTGCAAGTTGTACTGTCAGTGCCATAGTTCCAGGAGTTCCGAGGTCACGCACCCCGAACGGAACGAAGTCAATTTTGTAATTCATCGCCTTCAGAACAGCTTGAATGTCATCTGCACTAAAAACCCCAAGTTCATCCCCAGCGCCACCAGATGAAAATTCCTCCTCCATTGCACCCGATGTCTTTTTTTTCGCCGACCTGTTCTCCCGAGCCGTTCCGGTGAGGGTAATTACATGAGAAGCGACATTCTTGATGTTGCTAAGATGATCCTTCTTGTTTTTGTCAAGTCTGCCCGCCAATTCCTCGAGCATTGGCACGAGGTTGTACATTTCACAAAGGAACGAGACCGCGCCCGATTCATCGGTAAGGTCGAAAAATTTCTGGGCAATGGATACCTGGCATCTGCATGAGGAGAAACAAAGATACGATAGATGTAACGACGAACCTTTCTGTCAAATCCAGTTTGGGCGACTATGTACCTCTCTGCAATCAAATTTGCAGTGAGGTAAACCCCTACCACGAAAAACTCGCCGCATTTCATCAAATATTGTCCTACACGAGCAATGGCGATAGCTTGAACTAGCATACGGTATCGGTCTTCCTCTTTCTTCTCTGAAACAACTTCTGAGATGATGAATGGGCATCGTAGCAAGCGAGAGGAGACCATAAAGTCACTCTTTGGAGTATACTTGCACAATGACTGAGGCATCTCGTGAGTAGCGAGGAAGATAGGAAATTCCCAGGACATCTGCCTGATACGTTCATGATAATCAGCTGAACTGCGAAATGGCGTTGAAACTACTCACTCCTTGTATTTGAAGTGTTCACCGTGACAAGAAAAGAAGGGCGGCAATATGAAGTGCACTGTTAGGGTGCTAGCCTTCAAGGAGGAGGAGGAGTCATCCTTGATACGAGCCGAGTCTGCGTGATAGTACTGTAGGACATTGAAAAAAGCTCCAAATTCTCGGTCATTCTTCACAGCGACAAGTGTAGCCTCACTCTTCTTGAATATTTGTTCGAAATATTTATTGTGACTACGCGCATTTTCGAGTTCCCTGCTCGGATGCTGATTTGGTACCTTGAGAAGCATTAGGGAAGTGCTGTAGATGCGACAATAAAAGCGCTCACCTTGTACGTGCGACATTGTTTCAACCGTCTCTCTACCTTAGATAATATAGGGCATGAAAATTCAAGATTGTGTCCGCGATCGAAGATGGCGCCATTTCCCAAGTTGTGAAGAATGTCATTGTATGTCCATGACTGCAACTTTGTTACCTTCACCTGCAAGCAGCGAAAAAGTTCCTCGTTATGTTCCTGCAGAATGCTGATGGCTTCCTCCCTCTTGCCTGAAGGAGAGAGTAAGAACGTCAACCATCAACATATACGCTGGTGGCTCACTTACTCATAGCAGTGTAAACATCATCCTCTCGTTTCTCCATCGGTGGGGGGTGAGACAGCTAAAAGGCGACACTGCAGTACTTATACTACGTGGTAGTATAGTGTGAATGTTTGAGCACGTTTTGACAATCCCGGCTCCCATGAAGTGGAGGAAGAAAATGTTGCAGGCACGGTAATAAATTTACTCTGATATCAGGAACCTGTTCTAGTAAATGGAATGCATGGAGTTCTTCAGATATCATTTGCTATTTTGTGAGCTGTGCTCATTGCCCTCGCCAAGTCATCCTTGAATCACATTGCAGAAGTCAGCCATCGCAAGAGCTAAGAGCCCATACCTGGCGACAACTCGACATCATCGAGTACTCCCAATAACGTTGCTCCTACTCATGTTGACACGGGGAAAATCTTGCCTGCGCATAAAATGCGTGTGGCGAACCTAAGGGGTGGACATGGCATGAGAGCCATTCAGAAGGATAGAAACGTGGATGCCAGTAGCATTCATGCTAATCGCGGATAGGGGAACTCGCTTGTATCTGTTATGGTTCATGTGAAGTCTGCGCAGCTGATACGGATGATACTACAGTCGGACTGACGGAGGTTCCGATGTCATGTGAGTAGCGCAAGGAAGCATACCCTCGTGTCCGAAGGTACCGGCACCCAACCTTCCCACATGAAAATGTTGAAACCGCCATACTTCCTCCGCTGAGCGCGCCCCAAACCGTTGCATTATGCAGTGTCTCTATCTCTTGACCAAACGATTGCGCCCTACGTGAGGCTGCACCGAGGTAAGAGACGCAATGGATTGACTGCGTAAACCCGTATGACACCCCTAGCTTCATCAAAGAAAAATGTCCATATCGCCCGTACCTAGTCTCCCTAGGCAGACCTTTATAGACGAAGTCGTTCCTTCTAATAAAGGCACGTACCTGGACCTCGCCATAACAGGCCCAGCCTTCGATAGCAGAGGAAGCATTTAGTTACTAGAAATGGTGCATCTCTTGAGTATTCTGGGACGATGTCAGGTCCACTATGAACATTTTTACATTATCAATGTGTAGGATCATAGGTAGTCTTCACTCACCGTTTCTAACACCGAGCATCCTTTCCCCATTCCTACTCCCGTAGTCAGACCTTGAAAAGAAGGAAGACAGTCGTTCTTTTTGTTTCAAGTGTTCCTAGGACCTACAGGCGCATAGTACATACGCCGTCGTGAATGCTACGACACACACCTAGTACATGAATTTAGTAGTCAACATCGCAAAGGTACCCGCATCTAGCACCAACGAAGTACTTGTGATGGAGTACGGAGATACACTCGGAGACCACATTGATCTTGTTAACTGTCACGGTTGATTGGGTGGAAAAGAGCTGAAGCTGAAGGATAGTGTCCATAACTTCAACTGGGGGATACTGTTCTGCCCAGTTACGGATGTTGCACGAATGGTAACATTCTTCATTGCATTCATGATCGTGCAACGTTGTCCATTGATTAGTGCACGAGAAGCTCTAGTTCATTATGAGTACTAGTGTTGAACTGTTTTGAATTTGAATTTGGCTAGTTGTAGGCTTGTAAGTAGTTGAAAGCGGATCATCGGCGCCTTCCAGGGACCGGAAGAACCCGAAGGTGGTACAGAGAACTAGCGTATAAGTACTATGCATATTTTCCTATAAATTCTACGCCTGTTACAATACAGAAGGTGTTCACTGATAATAATCGCGGACTTGTGGCAGAACATCTGAAGTCTTATAGTAAAATTGCAGTGAGATCTTGTTATTTGAAAGGACTGGCGCGTGTTACTTCGAGATTACAGACGCGTGAAGCTACGATTATTGATAGTTTCCCGGTCGCACCTCATTATAGATTAGACAGACGCTACTTCAGAAAGAAATAGCACATATGGCATCAGAGCGTTCGACGAATTCATTGGGCCTTAAAAAAGTAGCTTGAGGTATATTTTCACCTTGTATAATTTGTGTTGTACATTGCAAAGCGTGGCCAGTTGATAGACTTGTAAACGTGGAAGTGATTCTAGAAGGTACTCCCCTCCGGAGGCTGGAGAAGTTTCCGATTGTTGGCTGCCGCCATCTCCCTACACAGGTAGAACATCAGTAAGAACCCCATGAACACAACGGATTGTCGATGCGAGCGATGATAAGGAGAGGATGCACATACCTCCTAATACCAACAAGGATGGTTTCAATACTACTATCCCGCCCCCACTGAGAAAGCACATTGAGCTTCGTAGGATCGACCTTGCCGTCGGTTTGATTCACAAAAGGAAGGTTTACACGGGAGAGGAATTGAACAGTGGGTGGCCTGTCGGGGTAGTCTTCACCACAATGGATCTTCAGACTGTAGATGCGGTTCTCATGGACGGTCTGTGACGTGGAATGGTGCAAGTAAATCAAGGTGTTTTACAAGAGCAAGGTCCGAGAAGATGGGAGATGCAGCAGTAGATCAAAGCACATCGATCAGCAGGCGATACAAGCATCGACCGAGGTGCACATACATGTCCAGGACCAACAATTGTTCCGTTCCAGTTGCTCATCATTATATCGTCGCCATCCATAAGACCATACGAGCAACTGCCATCGCCTATGCCTTTCTCTCCTTTCTCTAGCTCTTCTAGGAGACGGAAGTTGCGGGGAACTGAAGGAAGTCAGTTAACCTGTATTGTAATCCAGTAGTAGGCTTACTTCTAGCCATGGTCCTTGAAGAGATGTAATGAGGTATGTACAAGAATCGATTATCAATGAATGACGCTAATAAAATGGGTATTTGCGGATTGACAGCACCGTGGCACTGCCTCCGCAGCTAACTTGGTCAACGAGCATCTGCCACCTCCTCATCATCTTGAGCGACCATGTTCAGGGGAAACCAAACCAATCCTTACGATGATACAGTGGGTGCGTGCGCGATGTACACCAAGTCGACCGTCGTATAACTGATAATTGCCTCAGCTAAGGCTACGGACGAGAATCTGACAGATGAGAACTGGGAAGTCATAATCAGTCTATGTGATAAAGTGCAGGAAGAGGGAGAGCAGGGGTGAGTCTCCACCACAATCTAACCAGTCGCTGCGTCTGGTACCCTAATCCCCCATTCTAACGTGAATTTCTGGCAGAGCCCGTAATGTGATCGCAGCACTCTTGAAACGTCTGGCCCATCGTAGTCCCAATGTACAACTATATGCCCTCTCGCTAGCAGAATCTCTCTCAAAGAATTGTGGTATCGCGCTTCATCGCGAGCTTGCCAGTCGAGCATTCACCGGGGCACTAGAGAAGCTTGTCCTTGATCGGGTGCGTACAATACTCCCGTTCTGATCTTGTAGACGGGTTCCAATGTTACCCTAATTTCATATCACGCTTCGAGGATGCAAACTGAAGTGGGTCATTGACAGACAACACACGAAAAAGTTCGTCGGAGGACTCTCGGCCTCGTCGCGATGTGGACAGCCGATTTTGAAAGAGAACCTACTCTAGGAATTATGGAGGACTGTTACAACAATCTTAAAGCAAAGAGTGCGTCTATCATCTCCCATCGACACTACCATTATTCTATTGCCCTACGACATCCTGACTTATCCACTGGCACATAGATTACCAATTTGTAGCTCCGTCCGAGCCACCTCCACCCGCCGTCGACGATGAGGCACGGCGGCGTGAAGAAGAAGAGCTTCAGCGCGCCCTCGAAATGAGCATGCGCGATAAGGGCGGGCGATCTACTTACGCACCCTCAGCCGGTCCATCCGGTGCACCGAAGTATGCATCAGGTTATGTCCCAGCGGATCCGCCGAGTCCCAAAGCACCTACATATACAACCTCCAGCAATGGAAATGTAAGGGGATACTCCGCCACGAACGGCGGCGTTTCAACTAAAGCTGCCTCTTCGACGACGTCACTCCCATCCCAAGTCACGCCAGTAGTCACCCGCGTCCGCGCCTTGCACACATTTGAGCCAACGGAACCTGGTGAACTCGCCTTTGAAAAAGGCGACGTGATCAAGGTTGTGGATCGGGGCTACAAGGATTGGTGGCGAGGACAATTGAAGGGACGGACGGGAATATTCCCTGTGAATTATGTTGTACGTCGCCCCTTGCACCCACCTCATCATGATAGCAGCTAACGCGTCTTCAACTATTGTTATTGGTTCTTTTCTGTTCTATCACCTATTCTTGTTTCCATCTCCAATCCTTCCTACGCGTAGGAACCCCTCCCTGAGCCAACGACCACTGAGATTGCGCGAGAGGGAGAACAGGAAGCAGCTGTTTTCGCTCAAGCTGCGAATGTTGATCGACTATTAACAATGCTGAGGAATCTGGACGTATCACGAGAGAACCTAGCCGATAATGAGGAGATTCAGGAATTATACCGCTCATGCATGGCACTCCGTCCCAAGATTGTCAAGCTCATTGATAAGTACAGCCAAAAGCGAGGTCCGATTTCTTCCTTCCCCCTTTGGACAAATTAGGTTGACGAATCACGCAGCTGAATTGGTATCGATGAACGAGGCCTTTGTGAAAGCACGCACGATATTTGATCGGATAATGGAAGAAAGCCTTGCACGTCACGCTGGGAGTAAGCAAGATAATTGTTTATCATCTATCCTATCTCATTATGTCACGCAGTGTATGACACCAATCCGCTCCCGCCACAACCCTACGGATACGGACACGATCAACCCCTGCCATATGGATATGGCGGCCCCAATAATGGTTACCCGCCTCCTCAGCCTCATCCTGACCCTGCGTATGCATATCAGCAAGGGCAACCTTACGGCGGTCACGTTAGCGGAGTACCGTACCCTCAGCCTGCACTATCGCCGTATCCGCAAAGTTCGCAAACACCTTATCCTCAGCAAGCAGTCCCCCAACAACCCCATCCCCATCAACAGCCACAGGTACAACAAGCACCGGAGTATTCGCCTGGAGTACATGCTCAGCAGCCGCAGCCACAACCGCAGCCACAGCCACAGATGCAGATACAGCCACAGATGCAGATACAGCAACAGACGCAGATGCAGCCACAGGCGCAAGCTCAGCAACAACCCCAAAGCGCTGGTCCTCCCTACGTTTTCGATCCGAATGCAACATACCCAGATCCGAACGCCCAGGCGTGGGCGCAATACTATGCGCAAGGTGGGAATGACCCGGCTGGAGCGGTATACTTTATTTCAGTCCCGGGTGTAAAGGACGCATCGTCACCGCTAGAGCAAACCCCTCAATCGAACCAGCCATCACAAGACCCATATCACGCTCAGGCTCAGGCTCAGCAACAACCAGCGCATCAAGAAGCTATACAGCAATCGCCGCCCTACACGAACCCCAACCCCAATCCCTCACAAAGCGAGTACCCATCGCAGCCGCAGCCATACTACCAAGACCCGCAGATGTCGCCGCCGGCTTCAGCCGGCGGTGCGCCTTCACTGCGTCGATCGGCAACTGTTGCATCAGTGGGCGGAGGTGCCCCAGCCTCGTATGGGTATACCTCTCCAACGCACCAGCACCAGCAACAGCACTCTCCCACTGCACAGGGGGAATACGTTGGGCTGGGACTAGGGCCTGAGCCGCATGGGTACGCGCCACCGGCAGGTGGTGGCTACAGCCCGCAGCCTGCATCGCCGCCGGCTTCAGCTGGCGGTGCGTCTTCGCTGCGTCGGTCGGCCACTGTTACATCAGCGGGTGGAGGTGCCCAAGCCTCGTATGGGTATACCTCTCCAACGCATCAGCATCAGCAACCGCAACCGCACTCTCCCACTGCACAGGGGGGATACTTTGGACCGGGACCGGGGCCCGAGCCGCACGGGTACGCGCCACCGGCAGTTGGTGGCTACGGCCTGCCGCCTGCAGCAGCAGCGGGTTACACTCAGAGTTCACCGCCTGGGCCTGGGTATGGTACGAGTCCCCAGGGCGAGTACGCGCCGGGACCCCCATACACACAAGGTCCTGGGGCCCAAGGTGGTGGTGGCGGCGGCGGTGTGCATGCGTTACAAAATCAGTTTTTGGATATGTCTATTGGAGGTCCGCAGGTTGCGACGTCATGAGCGAGAGCAAGGGATGGAAGGAAGGATCTATGGCGTTGGGTTTTGTAAGTAGTTCTGTCGGTGACTATGAATTATTGCTTCATGCGTATGATTTGGATGCTTGCAGAGGAGTAAATTTGAGGCAACATGTAGGAACTGATCATGGACGATCGCATGCCCTTTATGTAACCAAGTTCAATGTGACTTTGTCGGGGCATCGTTATGTAGCTCACGTCTTTCACATACACCACGTATTCAACATAATGAATCTCTGACGCTGGGCTGAGGAGTCCATCAGATCCGACTGAACAGAGATCATGATAAGAGGTAAAGGAACGGGGTTGTCCATCTACCGCAGAGCCTATCGCAACCAGCCGCTGGGCCTTATTCGTAGGTTAGGTTACAACTACTTGGTACTATTCATGTTCGCGTAGAACCACTCTACAAGTAGACAGTCTCTAGGTACATACGATCCATGCAAAACAGTTCCGAACCGACCAAGCCCGTCTGCATTCCAACCCTCCACGGTCCGTATTGATGTTTCGGGAGACGGGCGGCACCACGCACAACGTCGCTTGGCTTGCCAGCCGGAGTGAATCCGAGGGGCAAATAATTTGACAATTTGAGCAGGATGAATCTGATCGACTTGCCTCGGATCCGTAGCACCTCGCGTGATCCATCATTTATAAGCGAATAGTTGAAAATCCCGAGTGCGAACTGGCCTGATCCTAAGGGGTTGTAAGCGGCTTTATTGTAAATGATATCAAGCTTCATACTTGGATGATGTGCAACTTCGCCGTTCCAGTTGAGGACAGAAGGGTCACCAGTTCGCATGATGGCCTCGATCAACCTGCAGAATGCGCTCTCTCCTCCTTCTCCGTATGCGATTTGTGGGCTGACGTTGAAAATTCCTATGAGGGAATAAGCCATGTCTTCGACCCTCGTTGTTTTGCATCTGGCTGCCCATGTCATGCACTGTGATCGATGCGTGGTATCACAATGAAATAGCGTTGCAAAGTCCCTGAATCTAACCAACTACATGATCGGGTCGAGACTTTAGCATGTTGAATCCTCACTCATCTCAGGCTGAAAAAAACAGTTTGAAAGGTTGTACAGAGAATCGAGATGGTACGATACTATTAGGATTCGTTACAGTCTGTTGAAAGTCAGTCGAACGGGTCAATTCATTGATTCCTGCGACAACAATTGGAACATTCACCTCAATGGTGGTACGACGCGAAAATGCGTTCAGAAATCTAAGCGCTGTTAAGATGGGTATTGGCCTGGGCCTTGGACCCCGCAGGCTGCGATATAGAATTGGGCCAGGCTGACTCGGGATGACATTCAAGTAACAAGTTAACCCAAGGCACCATCATTTTTGTGCGGGAGCGCCCCAGGCTGTAGTTGATAACAACATCAGAACATTCTCAACAGAAAGGCAACCTTCCCATATCTGGAGAATCATCAGAATCAAGGCCTCTGTGACCATCCGCCACTGGCAGGTCAACACTGAATTTCCGTCTCGGTACGAGTCCACCGAGCGAGTACTCCTTACCTATTAACTACCAGGTCATGGAGCCTATATGTAGAGGCGCAATAAAGTTAGATGTCTGTGGTTGCAGATGGCTGCCAACTTGCAGCCTGCGCGAGGTTGCCAGACTCGCGAACAAACGCGTCGCGTGATCACGTGCACCCGCGTATTAAATTACCTTGCTTGAAGGTTTATCCAGACTCATATGATTCTGACATTTCAAGAAATTTTGTCCATCTAGGTAGCTACAGGTAACAGCAGATTCTATCGCAAGCAGACGCCGGGGGTCCGGTCTTATTCGTAGGTGTACAACTGCCTAGTACTGGTTGCTAGTTCACTATCGTAGAGTCACTGCTATTACAAGTATACAGTCTCTAGATACTTGCGATCCATGTAAAACGTTGGGAAACTTCGACTCGGTATATTCGGAAAATCAACCTCGACCAAGCCTGTCCGTATCTCCATCCTCCACGGCTCAAATACATGTTTCGGGGGAGAGACAGCGCCAAGTACAACGTCGCTGGGCATGTCCTGGGAGAGCGAATATGTGACTCTGGATAGGATGAAGCCGGCTGACTTGGCTCTGATCCTTAGTACCTCTCGTGATCCATCACTAATAAGTGAATAGTTGACAATCCCAAGCACAAACTGGTGAGCGCTTTCAATGACGCATGATTTTGTGGTTATACCAAGTTTCATAGTGGGACACAGTGGGCTGCCGAATGTGACCCAGAAATGCCCGTTCCCCATATCCATCGTCGAATGAAAATTTAAAGGAAACATCACCACAGGGACTCGTAGGCCGAGGCTGGTCATAGTCATCTCCAGTCGCGCATCCCAATGCACCGCTCGGTGGCCCACGAAGCTCTGTGGTGACCGAGGAATAGCAGATGAAGTTGGATGATTTGCAACCTCGCCACTCCAGTTGAGAACTGAAGGGTCGCCAGCATACATGATCGCCTCGATCAGTCTGCAGAATGCACGGTCTCCTCCTTCTCCGTATGCGATTTGCAGGCTGACGTCGAAAATGCCCATCAGGGAATAGGCTATATCTTCAAGCCTTGACGTTTTGCGCCTAGCCGCCCACGTCATCCGGGTATCCACCTCGTGGGGGCTTGGGGTAAAATGGAATAGCTCACAATGAGGAATGCCAGTGGCTCTCTCCAGAGTCATCATTACATCGGTCTCTGGGGAACTCTTGTCATTTCTCTCCCTCGTCATGGGTACCCAGTCGGCGTTAAAGAATTTGATTTTTTCAGGCGCAAGGAGTTCTTGCAACGTCCAACCCCTTGTCGTCCATTCATCATCCATTAGATCTCCAATGGTCTTGCTTTGCGCCAGATGGACAATGCAAATAGCCGAGTTGTTGTACCACCGAAACATGGAGCGAATGGACTCGTCGAGCTCGGTACTGCTGCTCTTATCAATGCAGCAGGTATC
This sequence comes from Rhizopogon rudus, assembly GCA_002995055.1. NCBI lineage: Eukaryota > Fungi > Basidiomycota > Agaricomycetes > Boletales > Rhizopogonaceae > Rhizopogon > Rhizopogon rudus. The sequence goes on along the minus strand of PVYE01000784.1, from coordinate 1,209 downwards.
TGACCACGCAAATTCCACATCGTACTCCCTGGCCTTTTCGCAAAACTTCTGCAGCTTTTCATATCCGGGACCTGATGCTGTTCTTGCCTCCATCTCTTTGTAGGTAGGCTCTCCATTACGCAGCCATCGGTGAGATAGAATAGCGTATTCGACATGATGGAAGGGAAAATAGGACCTCTCTTCAGGAACAGAGCCCCGGAAGTGCTCCCTCACATCATGACGCCCAACTAACGTCATGTCTGATAGGCGTATGAGGTGGATTGGGATGTCGTTCATGACATGTTGCTCAAATGCTTCAAGGTCTCTTTCCTTCCGGTCCATGATAGGCCACTCCTAGCCATGAACTTCATTGAATTTGTGAGACAGTAGCACAAACCTACAACTCACCTTCGTGGACGCCAAGAGATGATATAGTACCAATGGGTCGTGTGCACAATGAAGTAGCCTTGTAAAAGGTCCCTGCGTCGAACTACTAGCTGCTACATAATCGGATCGATACTTCAGCATGCTAAATCTTCACTGACCTCAGGCAACAAAACCAAGTTTGAATGATTGTATTGAGGTATGGGCGATACCAGTACGATTCATACAATCTATTGATAGTCAACCAGCGAGCATGTCAGTTCCTCAATCCCGCGCGACATAGTGGAAGCAAAAGGTCTCACCTCGCGCTCAAACTGAGTCCCCCGAAGCTCTGCAGTGCTGTGAAGATGGTCTGTGATCAACCTGCAATACACTGAGGATCTGGTTCACACGACATTTTGCCGAGAAGCGTCAATGATTTTTGTACGAGCGCGCTCAGTGAGGTTTTAGTTGACTGTCTTGTAAGACTAGTACTCTTGCATAAATAGAAGATTTCTCAAGAGAATGACATTGAAAAGCTCGAAGCTTCTCATATCTGGAGCGAGTTGAATCGGATGAGGTGCAAAACTGCTTTTGTCCTGTTGCCCTTAGTCTCCCGTAAGCAGAACCTGATAGATGAAGATAGTGCGAGCTCGTTTTTCAAATGTAAGCTCATTACATAATTTCTTACTCTTTGGTGGGTCCAAATCTGTGAGCTGTGCAGTGGTGGTGCCAACGAAACGCTGTCTGCTTCTGGAATTGCAGTGTATGTTCCACTGCGCAGGTCGTACAGTGGTATCGGATCTATCTTGTCCACTTCCAGATTGAAGATGTCCACAATTCAACTTCAAAGTTTGACGATTGCTG
>PVYE01000775.1:18421-46501 GCA_002995055.1 Rhizopogon rudus | reverse complement strand
AATGGTATATAAGAGGATATAATTCTCTCACCAGTTCACTGATGTTAGCGTCTCACACCAGTTATTTCCACATTTATTATAATTCAACTGCAAAACACGCTTACATAAATGTCGAAATAACTACATTGGAAGAGAAAGATACAAGTCATATAATGTCGTGATCGAACATTGGTATTTGATATTTACAAGGTTAAAGCTTCGCATGCTGGAGGACAAACTTCGATGATTTCTTCGATTTAACTTTGTCGACATCCGCAAGTGTGACGGGTCGGCATTCATGAGCATGGTTGTACCCTAGCCTGATAAATTACACAGGTAAGTACAAAGTGCATCCAAAGAAGGGTAAGTTACCTAGTCTTGCCGTCGCTGCCTCCTGCTTTGTAAAACTCCGGTCTGCGGAGCAGACTGACGACAACTGCGCCTCCAATACCAATGTTGTGAACAAGACCATATTTACCCCGCTTGTCCGGAATGTCAAACAAGCCAGGTGCTTGCATAGGCCCTGCCCCTGACAAACATCCACTGTCTTAGAGATACAACAGAGAAGAAAACACACTGCTATACGAACATTCACGCAATTGCACTGTCAAACGTGGATAAGAATAGTGCCACAAACCGCATCAACGCTACTCACTTGTAATATAGAAATGCATACCCAGACCAGTAGCCCCGAGTGGGTGTCCTTTGGCTTCAAGACCACCGCTCGGGTTCACAACATACTTACCGCCATACTAGAGAAACTTCAGTTGCTGCCGACTTAAAACAGAATACTCTTACCGTATTATCCCCCCTTTCAACCATCTTATGTGCCTCATCGGGGGCGCAGAGTCCAAGGGCGGGGTACATGATGAGCTATGGGAGAGTCATGGACCAGACAATCAGACTATGTCCGTAAGGGTAGACTTACTTCGTTTGCGGAGAAACAATCGTGCAGCTCAACCACCCCCACTAAGTCACGCTGACCGTCGGCGAAGCCAGCAGCTTCGAATACTTTGTCAGCACATCGCTTCGACATCCCGTAACCAACGACCTCCATAGGGCTTTGAGTGTCATATGCAACAGGCTCATCCGTCTCAAGACCTTGCGCGACTATTTCAATAGCTTGGTTCTCCAATCGGTGAGCATGTACAAAGTCTTCTGACGCAACAATACAGCAGGCTGCACCATCCTAATGCACTGTGAGAACCGTGTACTGAAGAACGGGGTTAATCAATACCGATGTAGGACTACACATGAACTTCGTTAGTTGAGCAGTAATTTTGGGTGCTTGTAGAACTTGATCAGTCGTCCATCCGCTGCGAAACTGGGAATACGGGTTCTTGACGGAGTGAGCGTGGTTTTTTGCGGCTATAACATATTGAATATGCATTCTTGACATGAACGTCACGAGGTACCTATCATGGCCAAGTGCTTGACTTCGGCACCGAATTTGTCCATATATTCTTGCCCTGCGTTACCGAACATTCGGGGAGCACCTGGTCCGAAGTTTGTTCCCGAGCTAAGGGTATCTTCGAGGGCCAAAGTGCGCTTGTTAAATAACAGAGTCGGCGGTGGCCGGTCGGGAAAGTTGGTCCCGAGACTACCTGGTGCCATACGCTCGAAGCCCAATGCGAGAGCACAGTCAACAAGGCCTGACTTCACTGCGTTGTTTGCATGGAATAGGGCGGTACTCCCGGTCGAGCAATTATTATTCACGTTGGTGATGGGAATCCCGGTCATTCCGAGGCCGTACAGAGCTCTCTACGCAATTAGCAATGCGAAACTAAATTGACGAACGCCTCACTTGACCACTTGTAGAATCACCATAGCAGTAACCCACAAATGCAGTTTTCACTTCATCATATGTGATGCCTAAAAGATGTTCGAATTGTGTGGTTCATTTGAATGATCGCTTCATAACTCACCAGCATCAAGCAGCGCCTTTGTGCCTGCTTCAAGTCCCATCTGTACGTGAATGGATTTTGGGTCAGTTGTTTTCTTCTAGTGATATAACTTACGTCCTCCGTTGTCCTTAGGCCTCTGGGCTGCGTTTCGGACGAATCAACTTGAAATGCCACAAGTTGGAACAGTTAAACCAGTGACTTACCTTGATGAATGCAGTGCATCCACAGCCAACGATAAAAGTCCTCTGGAACTGGCTCTTAGGCATGTTAGGGTGGTCTGCGTCGTGACACGTCAGATGGTTGAAAGGTTGAACGTTGGGAACCCGATAGGCGTGAATTGGACTCGGATGATCTAATTCACGGAACCAAAATCATACGACCTGTCCGGCTACTTAGAAGCCGGTTGAATTTGATTGCTATTAAAAGCGATGAAGTACAAGTATCATACATAGTGCAAAGCCGAAGCTGGTACAGTAGGATGCAACCAAACTTTGCCGCCGGAGTTATCACAAGGAACACACATTCAGAATCAGGCTGTACCTTCATCGTTGAAGAGGTAATCAATCAGGTGCCGCACGACCTACAGGGAGTTGCCAATAATTCCGGGAATCAAATACGTTACTCACTTCCACATTGACGCTATTGCCAATGAGACGATACTTTGATTTTAGGGATATGTTGAGTGGCCATACAAACCCTTGGGTGATTCTGGTTCCTCGAATCGAAAGATCCTCAAAAGTTCGCTGGGAGTAAAATACCGAAGACGTAGCTGATCCAAGATGCGAACAGCGTCTTCATTTCCCCGTGATTGAGCTTCAAGGAATTTGTCAAAAACCTCGGTGGTCTGTCTAAATTCAGTCCGAAACTCAAAGTTTGAAGTTGCATGTGTGTGCTCACGTCAAGGCCCTCGTTTAACTGAAGTATGGAACCTGCACGCTCGACGAGTTGGGTATAACCTGAGACCAAATTAGTAAAAGACATAGCAAACCGCGGAGCAAACTAACCCCTAGTGAAACAACAGCTCCGCCGACCTGATGGTAGTACGATGTCGAACAAGCGACCCCACTTTGAAAGTATGCGATCTGGAACCTTGTGACGCAGAAAGATGTCATCCGCAAGTGCAGGGTCCATATATTCACGTAGCAGGTGTACAGGGATGTCTAATCGAGCTCCTGGTATCTTATCGTGAACTCGATCGATGTCAGATTCATGAATGCCATAGAACCGGAGGGGAGGTATTTTCGCAAGGAGATAATATCTCAGCCGCGAATTTGGGATGCCAAACTGAACAGGACTCAGAAGAAATTCTGCAATGACATAACCAAGCCGTCGGAGGGTATTAACTAAATGCCTTCTTGTCGTCGAGTCCTTGCCCGTTATACATTAGAAATGGATGGTGAGCGCTATGGGATAGAGTTAACCGACCTGGAAGCCCGCTACACTCTCGATGAGCATATAGCGAGGATGCGAATCCTGAGCAGCTAGGTCCGGTAAAACGTGGTCAATCAAATGAAGAAACGACTTTGCTCTAGGATCGGCTTCTCCTCTAGCAGACGGATTCAAGACGGTGTAAGGTTGGCATGATGGGGATAGGAGCCAGAGATCCGCATGAAGACACAAAAGATCCACTGCGGATAGGGTAGATATATCTGTCTATGAAAGTAATACGCGACCTCGCGCAGGTCGATATCAAGATCGATTGAATCAAATATTGACCTACCCTAGAGATCGTTTTGGCGCCATAGTTAGCTGCATATACCTGACATGCAGTTTGATCCCAATCAAACGCTTTCACAGGGGAACTTGCCAACCGGCTTTGGCGAAGTGCGAGATGCAGGCCACCTAAGAAATTGAATGACTTCAGAGTAGCTCGATGGCATCAATATCCTAAAGCACCTATGCCACTATAAAATTCAATTGCCTGCACAAGCATGACTCGGAGTTCATTAGATACGGTGACCCGATGAACAGAAAGATCCGATCGACGGAGTCAGTTATTATGTAATCGTCGAGGCTCAGACTCGGGAGTCTGGTCGAGTCTATTTTCAAGTTGCAGCCTCATTTATTCTGCGAGTTCGCCCACAGTGCTATAGTATCTCATCCACTTGCAGTTGCGACGGGCTGCCCAAGAGAGAAAAAGTCTGCAGAAGCTTGACGCTCTCATCAATCCTTCAAAGCCCTTGTCCCTGTTTTCGAGTTCTCCTTCAAGTTGCATCTCGAGGCGGAAGGGCAGATTACAATGACCGTGTTTGACAACAACCCCGCGAAAACGAGTAATGAGGCCGCTTTCTCTGTGACAAGAAGTCTGCCACAGCATAGTATGCCGATGACACTAGATGCAGAAAAGACATGCCCCTCGCATCCCACAAGCACCCACGCACCTACGAAAGTGTGTGCATCTTCAGGCGACGCTAGGTCCGTGCATGCTGCCAGTTTATGTATGCATCGTTCTGAGACACTGCATAGTCCCACAAGGCCAATAAATGGCTTACTACCCCCTTTCTCAAGTCGAAATGTACATCTTCCTACCCCGCAGAGGTGGGTCTGCTCAACTTATCCGTTCGCCGTTACAAGAGGCATTTATGAGGCTTCCATGTTCACTTGCTCGATGACACTTGGTACTCTTGCTCATTCCAAGACACTAACTTTGTTCTTACAGTCCTGGTAATCTTGGTTCATATGGACCGTCAAGTTCACGGAACCTTACTCCTAAAGGCCAAATGTGAGGAAGGCATTTTACGCTCTAGAACAACGAGAAAATTAATTATTTTGTGCAGCTTACTGGAGGACATCCTGCCGACAGATTGCAGATCTACTTCGTGAGTGTGGCTAATAGGCTTGATTCTGCTTGATTCAATATGAACTGGACAATCCGATGAAGGCATCCTTCCGCTTCTTCTTCAACCTTCAGGCACCAGAGAATGATCACGCCAGACTCCAGGTATGCATCCATTTGATCTCATGTGTAAGGTCGTTATATTTAGTTTCAGCCCCCTTCTTATGCGTTCTCGTGCAAACGGACTCCACGGGAAGGACGACAAGAGAAGGTAAATCTACCTCGTGGGTTCATCGTTGGAATTTTACTGAATTCAATCAGTCACTCTCCCCCTCGGATTACTAGAAGAACATTGTCCACAAGGTTGGTAGTATTAAACACTTATCATAATCCGGTAAATGGACACTTCAGGGACACTAGAGAACCATCTCCACGTCCTCAAACGCCAGATAATGCATGCAACATTCCTACGCATCCATCAGTGGATGTCAAGAATACCGTCCCAAACAGAAAGCGTCCAGCATCTCCAGGGTCATCTACTGACTTTCTACTTCCATCTAATGGCGTCCGTTTACAGTCTCCCTCACCACAGGAACTTAACGAAGGGGTTGGAGGGGAAATGGCTCGGATCCGCGCACAGTTGCTAGAGAATCAGATGACCCTCACACAAGAAGCAGAGGCTCGACGGCCTGATTACCTCAAACGTGCGAAGCGCCTAGAGTCACCACCTACTCTCGATGTAGATGGCAAAGAAGGGCAGCGGGTTGCTACTATCGGAGTAACAGAGAGTCCTATGAAGGGTCGGCGGTTGATGCTATTTCAGGAAACCTCTGATGAAAGCTTTGAAGAAAGTCTGATGGCAGGGGGGTATGATCGCTATGTATGTACCACTTGCAGTTGACCTCTTGATGATGTTGATTAATTATATCATTCAGCGGACTGACTTTCAGCAAACTGCGGATTCTGGACCGAGTCAGTCTGGAGAACCCGAAACTCTTCCCTTGGTCACTGAGCAGGAGCTCCGCAAACAGAACAGATTGTCCGCATTCCGGAGCTCTTCGCAGGTTTCTTCCTCGAGATCACAGTTGACTCCAGTTGAGATCGAGGGATGTGGTAGAGTTTTGATGAACATTGAACCCTCTGATCTGCAAAGTCCAAATAAACTAAGTCCGTCGAAGAAAAAAGGTTCTCGGAAGAAGAAAAAGACGCCGTCCATGGACGAGTTAAAGGACCAAAGTACCTTCCCTTTACATTCGGAAACAACTGGTGATGTTCCAAACTGGCCTGATGCACAATTTCCCTGGCGCTTGCGCTCAGAGCAGCGCGACGATGATGCTAAACTGGAGGAAGAACAACGTTTGCGGTGCATCGAAAACTTTCTCAGCCGCGATTCAGATGATGAGGACAACGAAGAGATTTTGTTGCCGAACAACACAGTGCATCCTGGGTTCGAACCCGGCAGGGGCAAAATGTACCCGCTTCTCGTTCACTCACGGAATCGAGGGCTCGGTCCAGTTACGAAGTCATCTGTCCCGAGCGATCCAGCCGACGCTAAAACTGCACTGCTATCGAAGCGATCAATCAGACAGTTCTCGTTTCGACGATCACCCCGCAAATCTACCGACAATGATGATACAATTCTGTGTATTTGTCGTGGCGGTGATGATGGTAGAGAGTTGGTTCAATGCGACGGATGTCATACGTGGTACCACCTACAATGCATTGGCATTCAGAGTGTCGAAGACTTGGGCAGGGAGGAAGATCCTTGGTTTTGTGACAGTTGCGCCGAAACACCCCCTCCCGATATCCCGCTGTCATCTGAGCCGACTTTCGTCCCAACTGAAGAGAAGCTGAAGCACGACAAAAGTTACGACCCACCCTTCTTTCATGCTGGCCTTAATCCATCGCCAGCGGCCGCTTGGAGCAGTTCTCCACGCCCACCAAAGACTCCACCTGCCCGTATCGCGGCAGGCCCTTACTTTTCATCTGGTTCTTCTTGGGACGAGTCATCTTCCCAGCGCGGTCCACATACACCCCAATTTTCCTCTCGAAGCGTTCGGGTGTACACTAGTGGGACACCTGGTGGTGTTGAGCCATTTATGGCTGACGAATCCCCATTTGATCCAACATCCACCCCTTCACGCGGCATCAAGTTTGGTGCTCCATTTGCCACACCAAAGAACAATCTTTGGCAGGGACGTGGTCCTGAGCTATTCAACACGCCCACCAGACCTGGCGAGAGCATGTCAAGCCGTCCTTTTGGACGCCATCCCCCAGGAAGTTCAGAAGGGGATTTGTATCTTCCAATCTTCTCATCGGGCCCTGTTAGTCATAACATCACAGTTGGTCAGAATTCTACCCCTGTCGGGCGTCTCGCAGAATCTCCGCTAGCTGCTAAGCGTTCACGGCGCGGGCCGGGCGGTGGACGTTTTGTGGACGGGCATACTGACAGCGCGAGAGGATCGTAAACGTTAATAATCTTCTTCGTGAGATCATTGTTTTAACTGCTTTGAGTTTTACCATAGTGCGACAGCCAAGGAGTGGTTACTCTATGTATGAACGATTTGAGACTCTGGCTACTTATGTTGTACTAGTAGTAACACCTTGCATTGTGTAATCCGCATGACCTCATTTTGTTCGCCGTGTCGGTAGTCTCCCGCAGATCGACTCGATCCGCCTCAAAATTTACACACGGGGTCTGTCATGAAATGATTGCTCTGGGAAGAGTAACGGGAACTCCGCGGTGTCTGCTACTGTGAATCTCTGTGAATCGATTTGAAAAATGCCTTGTTCGGTTTCCACCTAGTGAAGCCTGGACCAAGGTTGCAAGGGTCGCGTCTATTCTGTACGTGAAGCTTTTAACAAGTTCTAATCTGAAGATCTCTTAAGGTTCACGAATAGGGTCTATCGAATATCCAGCCAATATGCCGCTGTTGCGCTTCCCACGACAATGATGGAATACGATATAACTTGTCGCGACGGAAGAAAATGAACTCTCGGTGTTGCCTCTCAGAGCGCACATTCTCCCCGTTTCTTCACCTCTTCACTTTCAAACTCGATTTTCTACCATGTCTGTTCTTCAAGTTGCCACTGCGCTGGCCGCTAATCTCGCGGCAAAGGCCCATTCATCAGTAGTCTACGCTGGTTCCTTGACTTCTCAAGAGTCAGAGTGCTTCTCTGACGCGTCCTCTATATCCGAAGGTGCTACTTTTTTTTATACCTCGGGAGATTACCATCCTGACAGTTCTTTCATCATCAAGCCTCGTTGCAGAGTGGTTCATCTCATTCATCCCTTCTCCACCTCACTCTATCCCCACGAACTAACGAACACCTGGCAGTCCTATTGCCAAGGAACCTCTGGAAGGTACGGTCCGACTCTAACCTATCTATTATCCAACGCACTGAACCTTACCACTCAGCCTGATTCTCTCGCTAATACATGTGATAATTTCTATTGCCCCGTCAAGTTCTCGGTACTTGAACGGCGTCATGTGGGTTCATATTTTACATCTTTGCAGCGCCTAGAAGATTCATTGTACATAATAGCATTGCAGAAAATGCGGTGGTGTTTTTTGTCGTCGGTGCACAACCCGCACAACCCGTTTGCTTGACGTTTCAAATCTTGATTTCCTTCATCCTCCCCGGAACGTGCCCATCGCGAATTTCGATAGCCCAACATCACCAGTCCTCGTGGAGAAGGTATGCGACGATTGTTGGGACCAGATCTACGGTTGCAATTCCCCTCGCACGCCAGACGCCAGACCATCCACTCCTTTGCTTGTCAAGTCTCCAGTAAATTCCTTGGCTCCTTCTCCTATTTCTTCTGTTTGTGCATCTCCTATAGACACCTCAGCTACTCCCTCTCGAGCGATTCGCGGTGTCCGAAGCCCATCCCAGCTCAGCGCTGGGCGTATTCAGTTACCCACTTCCATCTTATCTCCTTCTGAACTGGATATTCAAGAACCATCATACGGCGAACTCGATGCCTATCCATTGCGGAGGTCCAGTATCATTTGTAAGGCAACAGGAGGTGGCCGCTGGGAACCGAAGCATTCCCCTCCTAAGATTGGTGTGCGGATCCCTGGATACAAAGCACCATATGAGATCGAAATGGAACGAGAGGAACAAGAAGAACTTCGTCGCTGTCAGAATCCCGTTGTGCGGGATGGAGGTTCGTTTCAATTTTGTGTTAGCATGGCTCCGTTCTGAGTCAATTTGCAGAGTTTCGATATCGATTTCGGCAGGACCGAGTCGCGGCTAATCTCGCTCGCACAGCCTTGTGTTTCTCCACCTTCTAGTTTTTCCCCTTTTCTTTGTTGTTTGGTTTTTGTTGTCGGTGTATATGCCTTGTGACCTGTTGTACTCGTTCTCCGTGCGTTAACTGCTACCTGCGTATTCGACTGCTTTTTGTTTATACATAATATTATGGTTCATGGTGTCTGGTGTTTCTCCATACTAATCGACATGTTTGCCTTGCAGTTATTTAACATATTGTGCTTTAGATCCCATTGCATCTACGATACTATTGCTTGATTTACTATATACATACTACTTACAATGCATTAGATTCATGCCCCTGATTGCTGTGATTTGAGAGTCAGACGTCAGACATTGAACAGAACTTCCTTTTCTGGAAAATAGAAATTTCGCTCTCTTTTTGAGTATACATTTCTTTGCTAGTACTACCCTGCCTTCTGAGTAACTTACTGTCTATCCTCGGAATGCTGACCCTACGCCGCCTCCAGCCTCTTTCCCTTGGTTTTGCGCGACAAGGTGCGACAGTACAGGTAGCTCTCTCGTCAACAGCTGTGGATGAGGACAGCTCTCAGTCTCAGTCGTCCGAAGTACCCATATCGAAGAGCCAGTCTCGGCCAGTCAGAACTCGTCGCCCTAGAATTTCTCTGGAGCATCCGCGCGAATGGAATAGGCCTCTTGCATTTGGTGTCCTCCCTGCATTTGACGAAGCACTGAAGGTCATCAAAGAGGATTCAATAGCACTCAAGGAGGAAGCAAATGCTTTGCAAGGAACCATTGCACGTGCAAAGGAGGCACCTCAGCCTGACTTGGATTCGTTGCAGGCGCTAGAAGAGAAACTGAGAATTTTAGAGGTGCAGAGCGAGATAAATTTCCCCCAGGTGAGGTGGAAATGTGCCAATGGAATGGGTAAGCAAGTTAGTGACTTGACGTCGTGCTATGTTCACACTGCTCCAGCGGATATGTCCAGAGCCGTCGACAGACACCTTGTGGAGCAGAGATGGAGGAAAGAGGGGGCGTTAGACTTGCTGGTAAGTATGCATTGAGCTCTTCGGCAATGTATCTCAAATTTCTGTTGTGTAGATGGAACGTATCCATCAGATGAAGGTTGTGCCAGACGTCTTGCCCGATGTCCATCCCTCGTTGGACCTCCGTGTCACCTTCCCAAAAGTAACATCGAAAACAGAGGTTTTAAAAGCCATATATGAGCACGTAGAACCAGGAGTTTTTCTTCTTCCAGAGCAGGTGTGCGGTACACTCATATGCATTTATTTAGCTGACAATCTCCCAGACTGTAGAGCCTCCTAAGCTATTTACCACCGTCTTTCATCCAGAAGAACGGCTATACACACTTTTGATGATCGATCCCGGTATGTATGTTTGGACCTTCCAAGTGAACGGCACTGATGCCAGTCATAGATTTTCCTGACGAGGTCAACCAAACATTCCAGACGTACCTGCATTGGCTTCAGTGAGCAAATAAACTATTCCCATCACTCCTAAGAACTCCGACTGACGAGCATTCAGACCGAACATCCCTCTTTCGAGTCTTTCGCCTTCCCCAGTGCCAAACCTGAACACTCACACTTCCTACATACCTCCGCACCCGCAACGCGGGACTACATATCACCGCTATACCATTCTTCTCCTCCCCCAACAATCACGGATATCCATTCCTATGGTTGCGAAAGATAAGCGTACAGGTTTTGCTGTAAGAGCGTTTATGGAGCAGTACGGGTTAGATGAGAGCGCTGGTGGAGGTGCCCATATGTGGCGAGAGGTTTGGAGTGAAGGAGTCCCTGCGGTGTACAAGGACGTTCTCAGTGAGTTGATGCAAAGTTTCTTTCGCATCTTGAGCTCATACGGTTGTAGAAACTGCGGAACCGAAGTTTGGCAGAATGCCCAAAGCAGACAGGTATGGGGAATTCAGGGGCAAGAAGCGATATGTGTGAGTTGTTTCTGGAAAACCACTCTGCTCTGGTTTTGCGATAGTTTGGTTAGTCCTACCGCGCCGATGTAGGAGTCTACAGGTTAGAAGAGTAGATAGGCCACAACTATGAGATTAATACGTGCAGACTTAATATAAGCTGCAGGATGACAGATTTTCATGTGGGGTTAATAGCATTCGTACCTGTAAGTCAAAGCTGTATGAGATACCGACGCTGGTTGGCTCAATAAATAAGTAGCGTGCGCCGGGACCTTACATCATGACAGGCCTTGCAACCCCCTCCAATCCATTGTGCATGAAGTATTTATATTCCACAACGATCATGAGGCAATATTCGGGAAATCTATGTAAACTTATTTTACAACCCTTCCTGCAACATTTACGTGTAGATACGGATGGACGAGAATTCAAAGTAGGCATTTGTGAATGCGGTTGGGTTGTCTGTGGGGGAACAATGGTTTCACAGCTGTACTGGACGTTCGTGAGTGGGTACTCACCGTCAACGTAACTCACGCAGTCTGACGGGCATCCAGAAGCAGCGTAGACGGCGGAGTTGCCTGCCCAGTCACCACCTGTCCTGTGCATGAGTATGTCAGACTTCTCTAAACCAAGAAAAGACTCACAGAATGTTAAGTTAATGATAATGTTGTTGGCATCAAAGTGAGACTCGAGGTCACAGTAGGTATTGGGAAAATTGGCGGCAGGAGTTCCCTGGTAGTCAAACCATAGGTGAATACCTAAACCAATAGAGGCACAAGGACCGTTACCCAGATGTCGGTGTCGATGATCCATGCACCGCTAGTGGCGTCAAAGGGAGCAAACCTATCGTCCCTCTCCCAGAACCAGACCTTTATATAATCATTTGTGCGTTCGATAGCATACCTACGGAAGAACCTGTGAGCCGCGAGAGTAGTGGAAAATAGTTCGTGAAATAATGCACCATCCTCCACCGACACTGTTGAATCCTGGACCAAAACTGTTGTAATCTTCAGTGAGCTGCACGCCACATCCAGCATTTCCATTGGCTGTCGCATTTTAGCTCGTAGTCGGAATCAGCCAAGATGGTCTCACCCGCAGTGTCACAGTCAGTCAAGACTGGGGTGCTAAATAGATAGCCCTTCAGCTGGATAGTTCAGTGCAGAGACGGATCAAAACGAACCCTAACTCAGACGTGGAAGCAGGCATGGAGCAGTCTGTGCAATAACAGATCTTGAAAAAGCACAAATACGAAGATGATACTGCACAAACTAGGGCTAGTGTGGAGCGTCGACTGATTAGGCTCAACATTGTTTACACCCTCAACGATATCGACCTCTCCCTAACAAAAGGGTCTATCAGCTGTTACGCACAAGGAAAGAACACGAACACCATAAGGCCAGTTGGATTCGTTGGTTTCCCAGACGGCCTGATATCCATTACTATAAGTTGAGTCCGTCCGTACGACATACTTACTGGCCATGTTCTATGTTCAAACAAGTGAGCAATAGAATTCTTCGGATGTACATAGAGGCTCACCCGCATCCTTCGGGCATATGCTGCATATCAAAGCTATCATTGATTAATATCAGTTGGTGTGACATCCTGAGGAATCACCTACACAGCAACGTGTTGTGTATATTGATTGTTTGTCCGAATCCTGACCGAATTTCGACCTGGGCCGCTGGAGGTCAAAACCGTAGTGTCATCTGCGCGCATGATGAAAGTGTCCATTGTGGCATAAGTCAAGTTGAGACTCTGTGCCATTGCTTGATCGACATATGTCCTGTAAATCAATAAAAATAGAACAAATTACGGTCGGGCGGGGTGACATACACACGTCCGTTAGTGGGGTCGGGGATAGCCTCGAAGTTGAAGGAGTCATAGAAGCCTTCTCCGACAATGTTTTCACTGAGAGAATAGGTACCTGCTAGAGCAGATCCGGCAAGCAAGGCAAGAGTGAAACTACTACCAACGACGTTCATCTTCATGGTAGAAGGTGGACCGGCTGCCAGGAGAGTGACAGATGATCCTATTCCCCCTCTCTAGCCTGTATTTAAACCCGCCGCGACTCCCGATGAATAGAAATAATTCTGAGCTCGTGATGAATCCCACGTGAAACATATCATGCGGCAAAACGAGCGCGCCATGTTTATCTGGGTCCATGTCGGGGGAGTCGGCACTTTAGAAAAACAACATCAACATGTCCTAAAACAATTTGATCAGCACAAGGATGAAACATCATGATCAGGGAGCACCTCGATTCATAACAAGAAACCATGTACCACGTACATGGCAGCGGAGGACTTTGCACATAAGGTGTGGCACTTGGAGTAGAGACTGTTTGTCACACGAGAAAGCTCCAAATGGAGGGAGCCAGCGGCGTCCGATTGCCCACAATATAGCTGTTTGTCCCGGAGACAGTAAGTACATTGTGAGCGACGGAGCGGCCACCTGGAGTCATACCGACTCGGAGTATCCGATAGCACTTTTCTGCGAGTAAGTGCTTCAAATGGATGCAGCACATGAATCTTTGTGGGAGTTGCGTGGAGAACTGGGTTAAAATTGTGAAGTTAGCTCTCGTGATAACGTTTACATCGTGGAACACCAGAAAAAGTGCCTAAAAATAAAGCACCACAGCGACCAACCCGTAGGTCCACACGTTACCACCAAACTTATGACGATACGTGTACATCGCATCTATGCTGCGGGGAAAGATGAATTATGAGCTATTGTGTGAAGCGTGAGTCGATTAATGGTGGAGTGACAAGCTTAATGCGATCGGATACCAAAATAGCTACCGGTGCACAAAATGTGAATCGCTGCCATTACCAGGTAAAAAGCCGTACTGAAGCGAGGTCCGCGCCCACCGACGCCGGGACTTCGCTACCACTGATCCTCAATATCCCAATGACGCCAACACCAGTAATATTCTCTCGACTCATAAAAGACGTGCGCACGGTGAGGAATATGCCCATGTCTTTCACCTCTGCCAGACGGTGAACTCACACGTGCTATTTTGTATATATCGTGGAGGAGTCCAGCGAGTCTGTCAATGGTCATGGATGACCCTACTGCACTGTGTGGTGCCGCTCCGGTAGGAGGGGACGCAAGAGATGAGGTTAACGAGGGTGATGGTTTCGTTCTGATGCTCGTGATATATTGACCTCATGCGTCCGCCGCCGTCGTTGGAGACCAGCAGTTGGGGATGAGTAAGTTAGCGCGGAAATGACAAGATACAGGCAGATCAATTGCTGGATGGCGGTACGAAGGTTTCACGATAGTGCCATTTGAGCGAGGCAAAGACCACACCAGACGCTGAAGAGTTAACGTTCATCGAGCAATGACGGTCTGACAACTTGAAGTTGAAGGAACCGGAGAGGGGGAATTGGAGGTTCGTGTGACCCTTGACGTCCATTAATTTTATGCCAACTTTGCACACGAGCAAGAACAAAAATTTCTTCCGATGTGTACGCTAGATAAACATGAGTTAGGAATGATTCGGGTTGAACAGTTGACGGTTACTCCACAATGCACATAGTTCAATTGAATCTCTGCTGACGTAAGACAACATCTACTGTGTCTCAAGGGTCCACTACGCCAAGTACCCTGGCCATAGCACTGAGTACTGAGCGCTGAACACACCAAAGCCAAACCCGAACTATGTCTGCGAATGCTACTGCAGAAAATGCCTCAGATGGGTTCAAGCATCAAGTCGCCATCAAACTCTCCAGAGCGTTGAACCTCATCAATCCAAATGATTTACTCGCAGAGCGCGTTATTGACATAGCAAAAACCAACTCAGCTGATGCATTTGCCAAAGGTCAGTTTCATTGTGTCAGAAATGTTTGTTCACTGACGACTTGTTATAGCGGCCCGGGCGTTTGGCAAGTTCCAAGATTCCTTTCTTATTGAGCTGCATGACGAAATATTGTCGCATGTCAAGCAGGAGGCCTCCGGGATTACTCCTCGTCCAATCGAGGGTATAACAGTCCATGACAGTGAGGTACTCGAGCCTGACCCAGTTCGACAAGGTGGCCTCGTGAGGAGTGACACGGTTCGTTTATCTGGCTCATTGTTCTAGTTGATTTACTCATGATTTGCAGAGACATACTTTTCGTCAGCCTGCGAAGCCAATTGAACCGCCGACTCCCCGAGGGTCTTTGCTTGGCCTTGATAGACTAGCGAAAGAAAAGAGGGAGCAGGCTATTTTTGAGAACGGCCCTCGAAAGAAGCCGAGGCTGAACGACGACACTATTTTCAAAGGTGCGATAATGCAGCAACTTTCATAACGACATCTTACGTTGTATCTAGTCCCCAGTTTACCAGTCGGACGAGGAAATAATTTGAGGCAGCGAGGAGAAGAAACACCGTCTCATCCAGGCGGTCTGTCCGATACTGCACGGAAGCGCTTAGAGGAACACAGACGACTCCGCGAGAAGCAGAGAGGTGGGTTTGTTCTACATTACGGGATATTACTTCTAACCTGAGGTCACATTCCAGAGGGTATCACTGCTGTGCAGGAACAACGGTCTGACACTTCACGAGGACTCGGAGATTTCCAACGACGATCCAACCGTGACAATGATAGGGGATGGGTTCGACGAGACTATGGCAATGATCAACATAATGGACGTAGTTGGGATTCTACACCGCGCTCAGAGCGTGGTGGGAACAACCGTGATGCACCCAGTGTCCGTGTACCGAATGTCGGCTGGGATTCAACGCCAAGGCGACGAGAGGGCGAAGGATCTGGTTGGGGAGGGGCAAAGAATCGTGCTTGGGATGCACCAACACCACGCGTTCCAAGAGGCGGCAGCCCGGAAGATGATGGACTCCTTGGCGTCGATGTCCGAGAGTGGGAGGAGGAGCAGCTGCGGCTGGATCGGGATTGGTATACCGGAGCGGAGGAAGGTGGTGTCGCTGGAGATGAAGAACACAATCCTCTAGCGCAGTACGAGGATCTCAGTGCGCTGAAAGGAGCAGAGATTGCTAAGAAACAAGTGGTATGCTGTAATTCTGCAGGGAGCCGGATCTTGCTGACACTTCTTACAGAAGAGGATCTCAGCCAGGCAAGCGCAATATGTGAGCAAACTCGATTCCGTTTCTTCTCTTAGCCACTTACATGCTCTGTAGAATGCAGACAACGACCTCTGGGAAGCTAACCGGATGCTGACATCCGGTGTTGCAACACGAAAGGAAGTTGATCTTGATTTCGAAGACGAATCTGAGTCGACAGTGCATGTCATGGTCCATGACATTAAACCACCATTCTTGGATGGCAAGACCATTTTCACGAAGCAACTTGAGCCCATTAATCCGATTCGCGACCCTACGAGCGACATGGCGGTATTCGCGAAGAAGGGCAGCGCTCTCGTGAAAGAGAAGCGAGAACAGGCAGAGAGGGCGAAGGCTGCTGCTAAACTTGCATCTCTTGGTGGTACACAACTCGGTAACATCATGGGTGTAAAGGACGAGGAGGCTGAAGCCGAAGGTGCGTGCTTGCTCTTTGCCCTTGTGGCGCAACCCGAGATGGACATTCACGTATCCTTTTGGTATGTTACAGCTTTGGCAGAAGCAAAGGAGAAGGCCGGCGAGAAAGAAGATTATAAGGGAGATTCCAAATTCGCTAGTCACCTGAAGGCCTCTACCGGGGTCAGTTCGTTTGCGAAGAACAGGACACTGAAGGAGCAGAGAGAGTATTTACCTGCATTCGCGTGTCGAGAGGAGCTTCTCAAGGTTATACGAGAGAACCAAGGTCAGTGTGTATGTTTTGCGCTCATGTTCACCCTTTCTGACATTGACTTCTAAGTTGTTGTCGTCGTCGGAGAGACCGGTTCCGGAAAAACCACTCAGTTAGCGCAGTTCCTTTACGAAGAAGGATACTGCGCCTATGGTCTCATTGGCTGTACACAGCCCCGTCGTGTGGCTGCTATGTCTGTAGCAAAGCGTGTCTCTGAAGAGATGGAGGCAAGTCTCAGATGTGCATTTCGTTCTTGTGCTGACCCTTGGAACAGTGCAAGCTGGGCTCTATCGTTGGATATGCTATTCGTTTCGAGGACTGTACATCGGCTGAAACCAAAATTAAATGTAAGGCATTACTCCTCTAGTCTCTGATCCGGTTAACTTCTTCATTGTCAGACATGACGGACGGTGTTCTCCAACGAGAATCTTTGAATGAAGGTGATTTGGATCGTTACAGCGTAATCATCCTCGATGAGGCGCACGAGCGTTCGCTAAGCACTGATGTTCTCATGGGTTTACTTCGAAAGAGTAGGTCTTGTCGTCGCCCAGTTCTGCGTTGTGTGTGCTGACCGTTTACCATAGTTCTTTCTCGCAGAAGAGATTTAAGGCTCATTGTTACATCGGCAACCATGAATGCTGAAAAGGCAATTATTCTACAGATCTGCTCTTCAATCAGAGACTAACATGTTTGTTTTCTTAGTTTTCTGCTTTCTATGGCAATGCGCCTTGTTATACCATCCCTGGTCGTACATTCCCAGTGGAGATTTTCCATTCAAAGTCCCCATGTGAAGACTACGTCGACAGTTCTGTGAAGCAGGTGCTTCAAATCCATCTTTCGCTCCCTCCCGGTGATATCCTTGTCTTCATGACTGGGCAAGAAGACATCGAAATTACTTGCCAGGTCGTTAACGGTATGTCAGCACCAAATATAAACGACGCCTTCTGATAAGTCTTCTATATAATAGAGCGGCTTGCACAACTCGATCAACCTGCTCCTCTGGCAGTGCTCCCAATCTATTCGCAGATGCCTGCCGACCTACAAGCGAAGATTTTCGAAGCCACTCCTGACGGACGAAGGAAGGTCATCGTGGCCACTAACATAGCCGAGACTTCCTTGACAGTGGACGGGATATCCTATGTAGTTGATGCGGGTTATTCAAAGCTTAAGGTGTACAACCCAAAGGTCGGTATGGACGCCCTACAGATCACACCGGTCAGCCAAGCCAATGCCAACCAGCGGACTGGTCGTGCCGGCCGTACAGGTAGCGGGTATGTCTTCATTCGAGTCGCACGATATTAATTGACCCACAACGTTTCACAGGATTTGCTACCGCCTGTATACAGAGATGGCGTTTCGCAATGACATGTTCCCGAACACCATTCCAGAAATACAGCGCACCAATCTCGCGAACACTGTTCTGCTGCTAAAGTCTCTCGGCGTCAAAAACCTTCTTGAGTTCGACTTCATGGACCCTCCTCCTCAAGCAAACATTATAAATTCGATGTACCAACTTTGGGTCTTGGGCGCGCTGGATAACCTTGGCGACTTGACGTCTGTGGGTAGGAAAATGTCAGAGTTTCCGATGGAGCCCTCCATGGCCAAGATGCTCATTGCTTCTGTGGAGATGAGGTGCTCATCAGAGATGTTGACCATAGTCTCAATGCTTTCGGTCCCAAGCATCTTTTATAGACCAAAGGAGAGAATGGAAGAGGCCGATGCGGCAAGGGAAAAGTTCAACGTACCAGAGAGTGACCATTTAACATTGTTAAACGTTTTCAATCAGTGGAAGAGTCACGGGTGAGTTCATTCATCCTGTTATTGCCACGGGATTCTCATTATAATTTGTAGCTTCCGTGATGATTGGGCTACACGTCATTTTCTGCATCCGAAACTGCTCCGCAAGGCTCGTGAAGTGAGGGCTCAGTTGGAGGACATCATGAAGTTCCAGAAAATGGAGATCATTTCTGCTGGCACAGACTTCGACATCGTCAGGTACGTCCGGTAGCTGAATCAATTAAATTATGTGGTATTGACCTTCTCATAGGAAAGCTATTACTGCTGGCTATTTCCATCAATGTGCACGTGTGAAGGGTATTGGCGAGTATGTAAATATTCGTACGGGTCTGCCGACGCATCTGCATCCTACGAGTGCGCTGTATGGCCTTGGATGTACGTGATTTTTCTTTTGCCTTGAGTTTCGCTGACAACCACGAAGATACCCCGACATACGTTGTTTATCACGAGTTGATCTTGACGTCCAAGGAGTATATGACACAGGTTACTGCTATTGATGCCATGTGGCTAGGTATGACAACTTATCATTTGAACATTCATTCCTTCTGACGTAAATTGATGACCGTAGCTGAGTTCGGTTCGGTGTTCTACTCGGTCAAATTCAAGGACTTCGATGACCGAGGAATGAGGCGACAAGCTGATCGAGAATTTTCAAGAAAAGCGGAATTGGAATCGCAAATCGCGAAGCAAAGGGAAGAGTACGTAACCGCCGATCTGTGGAAATGTACTTGTTTATTGACGCCCGTTGCAGGCATGCAATGAAAGAGGCAGAGAAAGCTCTGGCGGTCAAGGTTTCAAGTGGGAGCAGCTCAAAAATAATCGTGCCTGGAACTCCCAGACATCCGGGCCTCACAGGCAACCGCGTTGGCCAGACACCTAGAAGAAATGTCGGGATATGATGGTCGTTCCGTAGGTTGTTTGCATCATTTTGTAGATCGGCATATGTTGCATTGGGAGCTAGTTAGAGATATAATAATGCATGTGCGATGAAGACAAAACATGCTCGTCATATTCGAAAGGCACCACCATAATACCTTGTCAAACGCTAGGTGAGACGTGACTACGTATGTAGATGTAGATATGATCGTTACCAATCGCTCGGACCAGTGCTCATCCTGTGAGATATTATTATTGTACTATAGTAACCTACCACACTTCTACCAGTGACTGCGAGTACCATGACGGCGACATATGAGAGCAAGGTGCGCCTAGCCCACTCATCGCCACTAGACACACTGGTTCGGCGTACTTCATCCAAGCGAAAAGCCTTCCAACGGAAAGAGGAAGAATGGTCTCGGGTACAGACTATTTCCTCATCGCCATCCTCCCCTGCCAGTGGGCCAGCCGATTTCCCACTGCCGCCGCTGTATGATTTACATCTAACTTCTCCACCGAAACCATACCATGCAAGCCCAAGAGCGCCCGAGTCTCCTCTATTGCACTCGGAATTCCGTAATTCGACGGCAAGCAATGCTACGGGACAGTATCTTAACAGCAAGTCGTTTCTGTCATTGACGGACGACTCGAATGGGTACTATGACGAACTTGATGCATATTACGAAGAACACGTTAGCATGTATTCACAAAACCACGGCGCTTCTAGTCACAACCCTAATTGGCACACTGAACCAGGGTTTAATGGTTTCCGGCCACAGAGCGACCCGCCTAGTCAGTCTCCCCCTCATGACATGCGTTTGCTCAAGGCAAGCACTTCCACTCCTCCTGTCCCCACTGTTGTAGTCTCGACACCCCAGGATGTCGATGAGCAAGTCGTCAATAAGCCAACACCTGGTGGAAGGTCACCCATAGTTGACCCTGCTCCCCGCATGAACTTTTCTAGACCAGGCAGACCACCAATATTCTCTTCTGAAGAGCAGAAACGCCAGGTTCTTGAGCGAAACTCAAATCGGGCTCGTTCTCCGCGCAGTACTCATACCCCAATTTCATTTTCTCCCATTACGCCCCAGACAGGCATCTTCCATGGCGACAAGTTCTTGTCCCCAACACTTCAATCGAACACAACAGAGGCGACGCGCTCTAGCCCGCCAGGGTCCTATCTTCAGCCACAATATGCTTCTTCTTCACCGATGCTTCCCTCCCCCTCCCATGTACAGCTTCCCACTCGCCCGCCGTCTCTACGTCCGAGCTCACCAGCAAGCTTGTACTCCACATCTTACTCCTTTTACCATCTGAGCGATAGCTCCCCATCACCGACAGGCAATTCACCTTTTCCTTCCCATTCACCCTCGCCACCGGGCAGCTGTTCACCCCCCACCGAGCCTTCAACTGCACATGAGTACCTCCAGCTAGGAATACAATATCACGAAGCCAACAAGTTACAAGACAGCGCATTTTACTTTGAGAAAAGCGCAAAGGAGCAGGGTGGATGCGGAGTAGGGATGCTCATGTGGGGCCTGACGCAAAGACATGGGTGGGGATGCGAGAAGAATGAGAAGAGTGGCTTTAAGTGGTTGACAAAGGCCGCAGAAAGCGCAGTGGATGACCTTGGTAAGGCGAGGGAAGGAATGGACGTGAAGGCTGTCAGAGTGAGCGCGATCTGCAGAACTGCATAGGGGAAGTACTGATGTTTTTCTCCCTCAGTCGGAGCTTGTGCTGGCGATTTATGAGGTTGGTCAGTGCTTCTTCCACAGCTGGGGTGTCGCTAAGGACCACAAGATGGCAGTAGTGCGTAGCCATTCATTGTGTCTGACTCTGTGCTAACTACTGCCCAGAGCTACTATCGAGTTGCTGCCAACCTCGGCGATGCGGATGCGCAACAAGACCTCGCGTTCTGCCTAGCCAATGGTAAGGGTTGCAAGAAGGATAAGAAAGAAGCCGCGAAGTGGTATCGAGCTGCTGTTAGTGCAACCAGTATAATTGTTGCAAGGTATGAATTAATGTTTGATCTGCAGGTCGAACAGGGTGCCAGCGACGTCGGCATGGCGTGGATCTACAAGGACAAATACAAGGGCTAGCGAAGGATGCACACCCCAGAAACAGAGAAACCTTGCGTCTCGTGTAGCATCACCCGATCCTCTTCCGAAACATCCCCCGCTTGATCCTCGCTGGAATGGATGGAGGCGCTCTTTGAGGAGAAATCAGAGGCCATGACTTGCGAGTGATCTCTATCACATATACCCATGAATATAAGAGAGAAGAGTAGGACAATAGATATACCATTTGCACCAACCATGTAATGCATGCATCCTCAAACCGCAATTTAGATGTACAGGGCCCTGCTATCCCTCGCTTTACCCTTTGAAGGACTCTGTTGGTCGAACGCTTCGACGTGAAGGACAAGGCGCCAGGGAAGCATGATCTGACCGACAAAGCGACTGGTTTCGTTTCCAAGAATGTACTCCTCGGTGTTGACGAGGATAATGTTCAGAAGCTGGTCGGTGCCCATGAACGAGCCGATGAAAACTCGGTTATCAGTGGTCGCGATACGGAGTGTGGTGGTGAGTAGAGACTTAAGTGCAGTGACAGATGGGCGTGTGCTGTGGAATGTGCTCGGCGGTGATATCGATGGGGAAATTAGCGAGGATGTTGGCGAGGAGGCCATGTAGAATGTAGAAAGAATGTCTGCGCAGAAGTATATGGGGTCACTGACTGACTTGTAGGCGACAAGCCACGAGTAGACTCACACGCTTGCCACCAAGCTCCAGTCCCAACCTACATAGTTGATGAACCCTTTTGCTAGCCCAGTCTCGCTCAACATGCAAGGCCAATACAACACTTCAAACACCCACAAGTATTCTGTCATTCTTCCAACTTACAATGAGCGCAAAAATCTCCCCATTATCGTCTGGTTGCTGGCGAAGGTATTTGAGGAACAGTGAGTAGTGACTACTTAACACGCTGAAAAGGCGGGCTGAGAACACCAGTCAGCTTGCATGGGAGGTCATTGTAGTAGATGATGCGAGCCCAGATGGAACGCAGGAAGTAGCCATCGAGCTGACGAGGGTGTATGGCGAGGACAAAATAGTGGGTGCAAATGGTCACGCGCATTGATGCTCGACTCATGGTCCTCAAGCTTCTCAGACCACGGGCAGGGAAGCTTGGACTTGGGTAAGTACTTTGAGGAACCATCAACAATGAAGTGTGTCGTGAATTTGTGCGCAGGACTGCATACGTTCATGGGCTCAACTTCTGCACTGGCGACTTTGTGATCATAATGGATGCTGACTTTTCGCATCATGTACGTGCCCCACCATTTTTTTTTGGCAAGCTCTAATGTGCAATATCAGCCCAAGTTCATTCCTCAATTCATCAGGTGTGTTAATCATTTCCCCAATTCTTCCTGGTTAACGATATGCAGATTACAACAAGCACACAACCTTGACATAGTGACGGGCACGCGATACCGTTCAAAATCCACTCCTTACCTCCCCGACTCTCAGCCTGGTGGTGTCCACGGTTGGGATCTGAAGCGCAAACTTGTGTCACGAGGAGCAAACTTCCTGGCTGCTACCATGCTAAACCCCGGCGTGAGCGACCTAACGGGCAGTTTCAGGTGCGTTATTAGTTTCAGAAAGCGAATTGAACTTGATGCTGGTGTAGACTGTACCGACTGCCCGTCCTTAGGCATATCATCACGCTGACACAGTCTAAGGGGTATGTGTTCCAGATGGAGATGATGGTGAGGGCACGAGCTCTGGGGTATACCGTTGGCGAGGTGCCGATCACGTTTGTGGACCGCATATTTGGGGAAAGTAAGTTGGGTGCGGACGAGGTCGTGGGATACGCGAAGGGTGTGTGGCAGCTGTTCAAGTCGGTTTAAAAGCTATACACAGTCAGTCAATGTTCGAACGTCCACCTTACGGTACTCAGTATGCTACAAACTCAGCTTATTTTAACTTAGAGTAAACCTAGAGAATCGCTCGAAGTTGGGTCGGACTGTTATAGCTTGGCAAATAAGTAGTGCACCGTAGCAGTAAAGAAGGAACGGCTATGTTCATTTGGTCTGCCTATGGTACTAGTTGCTACAACAGGGCACTATGTTATGGCGGCGGCTGTGCTAAAGTAGATGACATCATCATTCCATATTTGTCAGCCTGTGGTTCAACGTTGAGTCAAACAGTCGTAGCTTCATCCATACAGTCATCGCCAGCACTGATGAGTTTGTTACAAGACGTGCTCAAATCGCAATCGCACTCTCATGATTTGGATGGACTCTCCCTGTCTTCCAGACAGTCCCAGCCAGAGAATGACTCGGATGATGAGCTTGTTGGTGTGGTATGCCTGCCTATTGTCAATTTCAGTGCCAGTGACTCAAAATCTTCTTGAGTTCTCACTACCAGGGACGCCAGCGAGGTCGAGGGCACCTTCGCGCCCCTCTTCACGCCCTGTATCTCCCTCTCGAAGGGGTCCTACTCGCCTGGGGAATGAAATACTATCAAAGGGTCTCTCCAGCGACCCACTAAAGGCATTCCCCACTCAAGTTTCGCAGAGAATTTTTAGATGGCTTGAGATATCAGAGCTCGTGACTTGCGCGAGGGTATCAAGAAAGTGGAATAAGAGTCAGACACTGAACTACAGCAAGTCGTGTCTTTATAATTCAGCATACTGTCTTATACTAATTGTATCTGCGCGTAAAGTTTGGTTCCAGCATTATAGGAAGGAAAACTTCCACGATGATAGTCTTCCCCCTGGAAAGTGGACTAGGAAGGAGTCGAAGCAGAATTGGGTGGGTAGCTTGTCTTCAATGTCGCATTTGTCGCCGCGAGTTGTTGATTTGCCTTTTCAGCGGATAATGTACATCAATTCTGTGTCGAATCGCTCGCCTTCATCGTCACCATTGCATTCGAGAGGCTCAGGTCGCACTTCACCATCACATTCTGGCTATCAAACACCAAGAGATATCAAAGAGGAGCAATGGCGGCAAGAAGAGGTTGCGCAAACCCGGCCAGGCAAGGTCGAGATGAGAGAGATGTATAAAGAGCTGGGTGGTCGCAAGAGCAGGACCAAAACAAAGTTGGGAAGTTCTGGAGGCTATAGAGATCGGACGGGTTGGGGAGAAGATGATGATTGAATATTGAATAGCGAGTGTCATGAAAGATGGTATACACTTTGTAGTAGTGATTTATAGATTATCACGCAAGGGTTGTGATATGTCTATACGTCGTGGTCAGATAAGTACTTCAACGCAACTCTACCAACTGGGCAAATGCCAAGCGCATCAATTTGATAAAATGAAGTATATCTTTTGTTCCACTAAGTTCGTTGAGTAGTATGGGGAGATTGGGCAATGTTGGTGTGGTCGTAATCACTGGTGGCGTCATAAGGATCACGTCCCTGAGATAGGTCGTTGGCTGACATACCTTGATTTGATCTGGATGCAACATCGAGCACAAAGCTGAACTCGCGGTCAATGTCCATCTTGTCGATGTGTGTAAATCGGATAAGGAGCCGGTCTTTCTCTATGCCCTCGATATGACACCGTAAGCGGGTTTCGCAGGCGTCCAATTCGGGTGCCGTTTGCGCTGCATGCATCTCTAGCGTCTGGCGCTCTCGATCCTTTTCTGTAAAAGTAATATCAGCATCAGAAATTACAGTGCAAGGATATCACCCACCTCGTCTTAGATTGGCTGTTAGAGCACGATACTGTTCTATCTCTGCGTCGACGGACTGGCAGGTTTCACGGATAGATGAGAGATGGCGTTTCAGAGTAGTGATCGACGTCTCAGCTTCTCGGACCTCCTCTTTTTCCCTTTCCATCACTATCGAAAATATATCACTAAACAATTACTTCACGATAGCATAACCACGTACCAGCCAGCAGATCAATCTCCTTCACCTTGCACTGATTAGTTTCCGTCTTTACTGCGGTGGTCTTGTCACTCAAGCGCTTCTTGTCTGCATCTTGAGCATTCCTGTGTTTGGTGATCTCTGTCACTGCGCGGTTGGCATAGTTGGTGACCGCTCTGAGAAAATTAGAGGTGGAGGCCTCATATGCATGCAGGCGCAGGTCGACAGTGGGAGTGGGCTCTGCAAGGATTGAAGCGAGATCGACGTGAATAGTACGAACATGGTGCATAGTAAATTAGCTTGCGGTTTCCTCCGTCGATCGCGGTACTTTCAGATATGCGTTCAAGTTAAGCTGAAGTAAAGAACTTAGAACGCGCCAGTCACGTGACCGTATCGTTCACGAGATCCAAATAAGGCATCAGAAGTTCAGAATAACCAACTGCATATCGATCATATTCTGAATTCCTCACATCGTACAGGGATCAACCACAGCACAGACCAGGGTATCATTTCACTAAAATACGTTCTATGGCGGCACTCCCATCGCGATCAAACTCGCCTCAGATTCGCGACATACACATGGACACCGCCAAAGGCATCACAATAGGACTTCGGGACATCCACATGGGTACTGCAAAGCCCGGTAGTGGCGCATGGTCTGACGATATTGCGATGGATACTGCTCGCAACATGACAACAGTGAAAGGTGGTGGATTTCAGCTCTGGGAGAGGGAGTTGCTCCAGAGCGCCGAGGTCAAGCGCAAGGCTACCGTCGCCCAACTATGTGAGCGTTCCACTTAGGATCTCGCGATCTCATCGTCTAAACTTCTGGCAGTTTTCCTCGACTATTACTTTATGAACCTGGGATACATTGCGTCCAGGAAGGAAAGGAGGGCACGTTTTGACGCAGATACCAAGAGAAGGCAGCTGACGTCTGCTGAGTACGCAAAAGAATTCAAGTCGTACTGCGGGCGAGAAAGGGTTATTCTAAGGAAGCGCAGAGCGAAGCTGAGGGTCGACCAATTCCATATTATCGCACAAGTCGGGCAGGGTGGGTATGGCGAAGTATTCTTGGCACGGAAACAAGACACAGGAGAGATATGCGCGCTCAAGAAGATGAAGAAACGCACATTGTTCAAGATGGACGAGGTTTGTTGTCCCCTGGAAAGTTGGCGTGAAGGCTGATGTATTACAAGGTGCGGCACGTTCTGGTAGAACGCGACATCCTCACTGCAACAAAGACGCCATGGCTCGTCAGACTTCTTTACGCATTTCAGGATACACAACACGTCTATTTAGCAATGGAGTATGTTCCTGGGGGCGATTTTCGTACTCTACTCAATAACTCCGGCGTACTTAAGGAAGAGCATGCGAGGTTCTATATTTCAGAGATGTTCGTCGCTGTCAATGAGCTTCACAAGCTCGGTTACATTCATCGTGATTTGAAGCCGGAGGTGACATTGTGTCGCATGCACGAGCTTCGTAGCGCTGATATCATTGACAGAATTTCCTTGTGGACGGTTCTGGTCACGTTAAACTGACTGATTTCGGCCTTGCCACAGGTGCCCTCAATCCAAAACGCATTGAATCAATGAAGATGAAGGTAGGTATCGGGCCCTAACTTCATCCGACTGTACCCTCACAGGTTTCAGCTCGATAAAGTGAAAGACGTCCAAGTCGTATATCGCTCCACCCTGGAACGCCGCTCCATGTACAAATCTATCCGTGCTGAAGATCCGCGATATGCAGACTCCATAGTCGGCTCACCAGACTACATGGCGCCTGAGGTCCTGAGAGGCAAGCCATACACCTATTCAGTCGATTATTGGTCGCTAGGATGCATACTATTTGAATTTCTCGCTGGTTTCCCGCCTTTCAGCGGCGGCACACCAGAGGAGACTTGGACAAACCTGAAAAACTGGACCAAGGTGCTGAGAAGGCCAGTGTATGATAAGCCCGAAGACTTGATCTTCAACTTGACAGATGTCGCCTGGGATGCTGTGACAAGGTATAGGACTTACTATCGTGCCATTCTGCGATCCTGAATACCTCCTGTTCAGGCTGATCTCGCACTCAAGTGTCCGATACTCCACTCTTAGCCAGGTAACAAGCCACCCCTTCTTTGATGGGATAAAATGGGAGGATCTCCGATCAACCCGCGCACCATTCGTGCCTGCTCTTGACTCGGAAATCGACACCGGGTATTATGATGATTTCTCTTCTGCCGAGGACATGGCCAAGTATGCTGAAGTGAAAGACAAGCAGCGAAATGTGGAGAAAGTGAAGGATAAAGAAGAGCCAGAAGCCCGAGGTGTCTGGGTGGGCTTCACCTTTGGCAAAAATGGTCCGGGAGGAAAGCTGGTTGGTTCGTTGGATTTAAGCCAAGATGATGGCGGAGCACTAGCTACTATATTTTGACATTGTACTCGTACTCAGATGCCAATTGGTGTGTTGATGGAATTAACTTTCACCAGTGCAACCACTTGTTGAGAAATGATGGTAGTCACCTTACTTGCAAGGGCATTGGAGATGTAGAATGTGGGATGTGATCATAAACATCTTCAATACTACTATGCCCTACCATCTATTTGTGATGGCCTACCACTTCGTGAGTCACACTCATGTCACGAATAGTAACAGACAGTCACACTGGCCGAATTTACAGACGTCAAAAATACGCAGACAGTATGATAGGAGCGGTTTTGTTGATGACTAAGCTCGTCCTCTCGGTAGCATAGCCGCAATAACGAATGCTTACTGTCTTCAACACCACATTGACAAGCGCAGCGAGCAGCTATGACGAGAGCACAGGACAGTTTTACTTTTACGGTTGGAAAGCTCGGTACGTTGAATAACCATTAACGCGTTATACTATGACTTATATTCAACCCAGATGCGGGCATGGCTGTAAGTTCAAGTCCACAGTTCCGGTTACACAAATGCATAATGGGACGCG
>PVYE01000768.1:0-15929 GCA_002995055.1 Rhizopogon rudus | reverse complement strand
TCTTACTTCGGAAGCACGCGCCTGAGACTTGCGGAAACTCAATATGAGTTGTATGATCAGTATTTTTGGTCATGAACCTACGCAAAACGCCAGCTGGTGGCAGAAACAATCTGTGAACCACCACACTACTTGCTAACATCAAAAAATCACTCACCCGATGCAAGCACGGGGACCAGCTGCTGCTGTTTCAAATAGATCAGACGAATTTTCATGAGGGAAAGACATTGGACTTACAGAAAGTCATCCTTAGCGCATCGGTTTGAATTAGCATGGAAGAATGTATAACGACTCTTGATTTTATATAAGGTAATATCAACTACAGACATTATCACAGTCATACGATATTCAAAATTCCCCTAATACAAGAACTCAGGGGTTTCTCTCGACGATTTACCTTGGGGCAGAGCTTTTTTCGTGCATTCACAGCGCAAAGCTATCAAGATTAGACAGGCTCGGACTAGGAATTGGCAAGGGACTGAATCTTTTGGATTGGAAAGACTACTGAAACATTACTCGAGTAGAGGAATAAAAGCACGTATTGAGACGGAGAATCAATGGATGAACGTGTATAACGCGTGTAACGAGGAGTGATTGAGTATGTAAAGAAAAGTACGAATACGTACGAAAGTCAAATCTTGATAAAAGCATGAGCGATTACTAGACACTCTTCCGTCATTTCGCGAATGACTGCATTCCTCCGTCCAATTTCCCCTGACAACGATATTCTTTTAGAAGCAATGTCAAATGTCAAATTGACCCCCACCACATCCACCTACACTGACATTTCACCGATTGCATTGTGTCGACAACTGGCAGATTTTCAAATGACTCGTGGAAATGCTGGCAGAGTAGAGCAGATGTAATGCGAGCACCAGCCAGTGTTATGTCTCAGACTGGCACGTATACTTTAGTTGAACTCGAACTCAATCTCGTGAACCTTGTGATTCGTCAATCGACTTGCTTGCAAATGCTTAGCAGAAAATGCGATGGAACGATGTCTTCAGTTCTAAGGTAAAGGTTGGCTGAGACGTGCAAATCAGAGTGAATACAGTCAGCGAGAGACTAGACCAAGCTATGGCCTATGGATGAGCTACGACAAACGCAGTGCAATGAATGAACTATAACTGCGACCACTGCCGCTCCACTATATCACTATAACGGAAAGACTTCAGAGAACCAACGCAATGGTACTTCCCGACATGGCGTGACCAATCATTTGGGACACTCTTATCCACTACTTCTTCTCTATAGTAAAGCTCCTTCAGTGGGGCAGCGGCTGATGTCCGCTCTAGCACAACACGTCGCACAACATCCCTTGGAACATCGAAAAGGATCAGCGTCCGAAGTCCAGGGAGAGGGAGATCTGCCAGTCCAGAGGGCGTGGGGAGCAGTCCCTTTGCCAGTGCGGCATTCTTGTCCGGTGCGCCCGGTCCCAGGGTCAATGTCTTCACGGTGGTCATTTGTTTAAACAGACGATGGACGAGCGCAGCTTCTGCATCCTGTGTGAAATTAAAGAAATGGAGTTCATCTAGCTCCAGACGATAGCTTGGAGAATTTTCCACGGCATCACGATTGGTGAGCTCAGCCAACACTTCAAGGATGCGTTCATGGCTACTAGGACCACCCCATCGCGAAGGCTCTTCGGAGTACTCTTCTCCAACGCCATCCAAGGTGAGTATGCGGAGATTAGGCATACAGGCATTACGTAGGAAATCATGAGCCCAATTTCCCATTAATCGTGATTTGATAGCGAGGGACCGCAGCTGGGGCAGCGCAATAGGACGCTTAGACAATGAAACCATTGTCTGCGGCTCCGGTTCCAGCGATAGGCTCTGCAAGTTGGGAAGTCCACCAAAAAGATGTGACACAATGTCATCAATCTCATAGGCCTTATCATGAATCCGTAAATTGAGAAGATGCGACGACAGCATTGACGGTGGCAGCCAGTCACAAGTTATGCCAAAAAGCTGGAGATCGCGGATGGGAGGTGTTGAGCTGGGGAAAAGTGATTGTTCGCGGCGGTGGTGAGTTGCGTGATTTTTGTTGTGTACGAGTTGAAGATGAAATTTTTCGAGCATATGGGCTGGATGGACGGAAGGGCGTGACATGAGTGAAAGCGCTTGATATATCTGTCCAACGGAGGTCGTTCTCAGCGTGAACTCGCGCCAACGATGCACATGGGCATATAGCTCCTGAATAACTAGGACAAGATGAACGCCAGCCATGATTTCCTCGCGCGACGTGGGTCCCTCCGCACCACCACCATATTCAATTGGCACGGGCATCCAGTCGTAGTCATCCCAGAGAAGCGTGATATGGAGAGGACGAGTTCCACTACGTTGCAGGAAAGTACACGCATGCTCAAGAGATGCGGCACCTTCGCTGAAGGAAATGTGCAACACGTCCCATATTGATGGAATCTGTAACAAAACACGTTTCCAACGCACGCACACAGTCATTGCGGAAAGGACTGTCCAATGTGACTCGGAATCGTCCGAAGATGATTCCGAACGCAGACTCGGAGGGTATGCTGAATCTGCTACATAATAACCGTCGTTTCCCCAATCGTCCCAATACATCTGACTCCGATTGTTTTCCGAAGAATCATGGAGGGTAGCTTGGTCTTCTTCAAAAATCGATTTAAATATAATGCAGAGCAGGTCATCCGGCAGCCGATCGATATAACAGCTGTTCATCCTGATTGCTGACTTGGGAAGGTAAGCGTAGTCATGGTTGAAAGTTCCCAGAGACTCACTGTTCAGTCTACCACCGCTGTACCAGTGCGAGTCTTGTTGTGAACGTGGTGAACTTCAACTTGAAGTTGAGCGGTTGAAAACCAGATGGGCGGGTTTTGTGACGACGCTTCCACGGAACCGACTCGCATCCGTGCCATCTGCGCAGTTGCAATTGAGTTGTCAAGCTACAATATTGACGAGTCTTGACAAACCTCGCCTTACATAGCTCAGGTGCATCATCGCGCGAGCGCTTCCCTGCGCTTCCGCCAACATTTCTTCGATATATAATCGACAAATACTTTCAATGACATTGAACAAGCTAGCACTGCAACAATAATGAGTACCTTCAAAGCATGCGAACGAAGTGCGACAAGCTTCTACAGCATTTACATACATGATAAGTTACAAATATAGTTCAAATAGTAGGACAAGGTGGTAGCACCGTAGTGCAAATGGTACTGAAACACAAGAAAAGTCTGCAGATACAACACACGAAAGGGTATAAAGAAACAACCATTGTTATCTGGTGTGGACATTCAATTCAGACTTTCCCTACTACATATCTCTTGTGAGTTCTGTTCACCAGCCGCAAGAGAGTTATTGCACTTACTGGCTTCGCCACAAGGAAACTTTGAACAGTAGTCGCGAATCTGCAATTGAATTTCGCGCATGCCTAGGTAGCCTACCCCCCTGAGCAGAAGGTCCGTAGGGTCTACAACGTGCTTATTGAGGGTGTCTTCGAGATGGGAATGAGTGCCCAAGTTAGCCATGAATCAAGCATGTTTGCTCACCACGGGTACCAGGAGCATAAATGGAAACCGGGAGCGGTGAAGGGAGACAAAACGCGACGCCAACAGCACAGAAAAAGCTGAAAAAGAGCGTAAAGACAGTCGAGGCGCGCATTTTGTCCTTAGACGATCGAGAAGGGATGCTGAAATGCATCCGTAGAACGCGTATGTCGCCTTTTATGCAGGATTTCTCGTAAATGTCGCCATGGTTGTCCGGCTCCCTGTCAAAGTATGACCTATTAGTATATGTAGAGTCTAGAAAAATTCCAATGGCACCAACTTCGGAGTTAGGGCAGTGAAAATGGAGTTAAGTAGTTACAAATTTAGAATAACGCAATGGAAAGGCAGGAAAATCAGGGAAAATCGAAGACATGTTATGTATTTTGATGGTGGGCTTACGGTATATCATAGCGCCTTCGAGCGCTGTGGGAAGGCAATGGGGATGGACTCGACTTAGTCTCTTAGTCAAGCCGAGAGTAAAATCTCAAATTATTTATTTACTTACATAATACTCAATCACATGACTTTACTATGAATCTCAGGCTCAGGACGTCGCTCTGGTCAGTGTTCAGTGTTCACTAGATCTCTTTATTGCATACATATACGATCAGTTTAGCATCGTCTATCAACAACTTGTCGTGCTTCTTCCCCCAATACATCCAGCATTTTGTTCCTAGATCGCAATGCCTCCCTTCTTTCCCTTCTCCGCTCCAATGGCTCCACTTCGGCTTCGTCTTGTGCAATCAAAAAATCGAGATAAGCTTTTTCTGATGGACGGAGCAGGTCGTCGAATGAATCGTCACAAGAGAGTGCCGAATAATCGTCTTCGAATAATTTACCAAAATTGGAGGTGCAGTCGACGGATGCCACTGGATTGAATGGCACATCATCCAAAGGCCCAATCCCTTCGTCGAGCCTCATCGCCTCGAAATGTTGCTGAAGGACAGGATCAGGAGGTGTGTTAAATGGATCTTCGACGTCCCAAACAAAGCATCCTGCCTGAAGGCCAAATAGATCATCGTCTTCCTCTTTTGCGTTGTTGCCCCCCGGAAACTCGCCTGCCAGTGGCGTCTTTGTATCTTCATCAGCATCTTCATCATGGTCTAACTCCAAGAACGAGCAGCCACTGTTGTCACTACCCGCAGTCCACAATTCTTCCTGACCAAGTGGCGCGTCGTCGGAACGCAAGGGTCCCAATACAACGCGCTGCGTATACTGTACACCCACTCTACGTTTTTTGCTTCTCTTCTCTCCAAAGTCCATCCCCATCCCTACGGCCACTCCAAGACCAAGGTCATTGAGTTTACCAATGATCGCGACGGTGCTTGCATTTCGGCTACGTGCCCGCTTTGCGCCTACGAGAGCCATCATATCTCCCAAGGTGTCCCCGCCCTGAACGTTCTCTTGGTCCGCATATGGAATTATGGCACGTTGTCTATCTGGGCTTGCATGCCCCACGTCGTTCCGCGTGAGCGTGATACCAAGGACCTTGCCAGCCTTGTGGTCTGATTTACTGGTGGCCTTTCGCTCGGCGGGGGTGAGTCTGTTGGTGGGGGAGAGTGCCAGAGCGTCGGTGATGCTCATTGAAGCAGCGCTATCGGAGCGCGTGATGATCGTGGTGACGGGCATATTTTTTAGGGTCAAGCGGAGTAAGGCTGAGAGGAGGTAAGGAAGAAACACAAGTCGCATTTA
This sequence comes from Rhizopogon rudus, assembly GCA_002995055.1. NCBI lineage: Eukaryota > Fungi > Basidiomycota > Agaricomycetes > Boletales > Rhizopogonaceae > Rhizopogon > Rhizopogon rudus. The sequence continues at coordinate 10,714 of PVYE01000768.1, read as the reverse complement.
CTGGGGCTTCTCCACACACGAAGGCACATTTTTATATCCCGAGTGTTGTGGATGCTTGAAGCGTCCACTGTGCTGCCACCGTCCACGCTTACCTAAATTGGATTAGTGTGCCGCCGCAGTGGCGTGCACCTTTGTTCGTGGTGCTTTGATTACTTTTGGCAAGTGACCCAAGGTGGTCCGAATCACTGATCTTGTCTGACATATGCGTTCTTGAGACTGCACGCGTTGGCCTATCCGATGTTGTCGGTGGCGATGGTCATGTCCGGATCTGCACGACATCTCCGCGTCCACATCTCTTGTACATTCGAGGCAACTTCTTGACGCATGGAACAAACCGGATACAACGGACGTATTTTGTGGGGTTTCCCCCACGTGAGGTTCACGTTCTGAAATCCGTTGACGATGAGGTAAATTCGAGATGTCATTTGGAATCTATAGTCGTACACCCTTCTAATACAAGTAACGGACTGTTACACATGGTGATTTGCTAGTACGTTTTGTCCTTCAATCGTCCACGCGTTCGAGTAGTTCGTCCCGTTTACCAATCAGGTCATTAACATCCCTGTACCCACAGAGACCCATGGTGACGTGCAAATCAGCCACGGTTTGCATCAGAATCTGCTCGACTCCTGGCTGCCCCGCAATGGCAAGACCATACATGAATGGACGAGCAACTGTAAAAATAAACCATAAGATACATTACCGCCACAGAAAAATTAGGGCACGTACGGAGGACGCCCTGCGCGCCCATTGCCATCGCCTTGACTACGTCGCTGCCTGTACGGATGCCAGAGTCGAAAAGTACTGTCAAGTCGCCTTTCTTCTGTGCCTCGAGGACCTTAGTCGAGCGCATGATCTTGGAGAGGGCATCCAAGGAGCCAATGGCACCGTCAATTTGGCGCCCACCATGATTAGACACAATGATCCCGTGAATGCCCATATCAATAGCTTTCTCCGCATCCTAATATGAAGACTGGCATTACCACCCCCGGATATTATTAAACCGGGAGATATGGACTTACGGACACCCGTTGGATTCCCTTCAGGATGATGGGTCCCTCCCAATGATCTTTGATAAACTGCAGATCATCCCAGCTCCTGAAGACGCCTGAATTGACTTCTCCGAGCCACTCCTTTCCGAGTTTCATTACCCTTTGGGCGTTTGAATCACCCGCGTTGGACAATGCCCTAATCTTCTCTGGCTCGAATGGGAAGGCGGTGGTTTCGTGAACGGGTTCGTACCCGAATCGCTTCATGAATACGGGGTCAGATGTGCCAACCTGGATGCCGACGCCATAAAAGAAGGGGATGTAGGCAGTCTCAAGGTCATGTGGACGCCATCCTAAAAGCATGGTGTCAAGCGTGATCACGAGCGCAGTGAAGCCTGCAGCTTTGGCGCGGTTGAGAAGGGATACTGTGATCTCTTCTGTGCGTGGCCTGGAGTGTTCGCAATGGAGTTTACTTGAATAGAAGGGGGGAAGTGGATGAAGCGTACCAGTAGAGCTGATACCAGCGCTGACCATTAGGCCCATTTGCCTCTGCGATATCCTCGATTGAACGGGAAGACGCTGTGCTCATGATATAAGGGATCCCGCAGGCTGCGGCAGCCCTTGCAGTTGCAAGCTCTCCGTCTGCATGCATGATACCCTGTACACCCACAGGTGAGACGAAAAGTGGCGCTTGGAACTTCTCTCCGAGTATCGTTGTCTGCACAGATAGAGCACATGAAACAGGGGCAGCAAGCGCCCACAATTACTCACTTCGATACTCCGATTAGTGCATTCCTTGAGCATGGAAGGAATGATCTTCCATCGGTCAAATGCACGCCTATTTGCAACATCTGTCGAGCACGTTCCCGCACTCCCAAATGTGTACATGTAGGCCGCTAGCATCATCGTCCGAATGAAATGCTGCAACCCGGAGGGGATGATAGTACTTACGCATTTTGTCTTTCATCGCTTCCCGGGCCTTATCCTCTATCTCTTTCACAGCGACAGTGCCCAGAACGGGCAGCTTTGCCTGCCCGTAGACATTCATGATGTAGTCAGTCCATTTAGTGCGTCGCGGAGCGAGAGCTGTCATCGTGAAGGGCGCTGAGAATGGGAATCTGGGAAAGCTATACGGTTGGATTCATACAAGGTCCCTTATTTAAAGCCCTATCGACGTGGAAGCTTTACCCAATCGGTCAGCCGACGTGGCTAGGAAAGCGGTCTACCGATATCTGACCACATGATACTGGTCTTATGATATCAGCTTGAGGATGTGGGGCATGACAGTTCCTCTCTTGCGTTGCACTGTCGAATTGGGGGAGGGTAAGTACTAGCTGATGCTTCAGCCAGCTTCATTGAGCGTAATTGAATTTTGACTGCATGAAGCTGGCAGGAGGAAAGCTATCTATGTCTTGTTCATATTTGCTGAGCTTCTCACCATCGCCGGGGTAGCTCAGCTGGGAGAGCAACAGACTGAAGTTCTGGAGGTCCCGTGTTCAATCCACGGTCCTGGCATTTGTTTTGCCGTTCATTTTGACTATCCAATCTGCTACCTAAATTTTGCATGATGGGTTAAAAAAAATGAATGTCCTACATATGCATATCAATCACAACCTTTACAAACTCAACATCTGCACCCAGGTGACTCCAGCAATCTCACAAAGCTGTCCAGCCGCTAACTTATGTGAAGTGGTGTTTGGTTCTATTGAATCCCAAAGCTCTTGCCAAATAGACACAAACCGAAGCATGAGGCGAGGCATCGTGTCAAGCGGAAACCTTGCTGCTGCGAGCCGTCCGTTTTTTCTTCTCAAGTCACTATGTCATCTTCTCTGAGCACGAGACGCTTGATAATCATTGATGGTGTGTTTTGCTGGAGCTTTCACTTTGTAATTGTCACTGACACTTTACGATTTCAGTTGCTCTATTCTTCGCATCGCAGGTGATTATTATTCTCATCCACGTTTTTTTGGCTTCTGGAAATCTGAGAACCCATGTTCCAGGCAGCGGTTTACTGTGCGATTCGTGTGCGTCTCAGCCATATAAATTTATGCAAGAAGCACAGTTAATTCAACCTTGTAGTGGTATTTCAAACGAAGTGATGACCGGACAGGAAAGAGCGCCGAGGTAATGAAGAAGCTCATCGGACAAAGAAACCTCAAGCTAGATGAATATGAGAGTACGTGCGATGTTTCTAGCTATTCCTCATATCTTCCTGACTTTCAAGACTTACAGGAGCAATCTCAAAGGAAGTCGTTCATCCAGACGAAATCAAGGTCCGATTTCAGGGTGAGTTCGCCATCCCCTCCAAATGAAATTCTCAGTCTTAATCAAAATTTAGACATTGGGGGTCTGGAGCTAATCATATCATCTCTCCGCGAAACCATTATCTACCCTTTAATCCATCCCGCTCTCTTCACCTCAGCTTCACCCCTCCTCGGAGCCCCAAAGGGTGTTTTGCTCTACGGACCTCCAGGATGCGGCAAGACTATGCTCGCACGTGCGCTTGCCAAAGAATCTGGTGCAACATTCATCAATGTCCCTGCATCCACACTCACGAATAAGTGGTTTGGAGAGTCCAACAAGCTAGTCGCAGGTCTGTTCAGCCTCGCTCGCAAGGTCCAACCCGCCATCATATTTGTTGATGAGATTGACTCCTTCCTGAGGGAACGCCGTGGGGATGACCATGAAGTTATGGGTATGATGAAGGCAGAATTCATGACGTGAGCTATGTGCTTTGCTTCTTGATCTTTATTTGATATCAGGCGCTTAGTTCATGGGATGGCTTGACGTCAGGTTCTGACAGGATATTAGTATTAGGCGCAACGAATAGACCAGGTGACATTGACCCTGCCATTCTGCGGCGCATGCCAAAGCGATTTGCTGTGGGTCTTCCTGATGCAGATCAGAGATTCAAAATTCTCTCCTTAGTACGTGCCTATATCGCTGATTTAGGACTTCGCGCTGAACTCGATCAGATGCTCAAGGAGACGAAATTGGATCCACAACTTTCTTTATCCTTCCTTGCTGCTCAGACAACAGGATTCTCTGGTTCGGATTTGCGCGAGTTATGCCGCAATGCTGCGATGGTCCCAGTTAGGGAATGTATGCGCGCCATGGAGCATGACGAAGAAGCGTTGAACAAGGTCGAGAAAGAGGTACGCATTTCAGTCCTTGTTTTGTGAATGTAGCCAACTGCGAATGTCAGGGCTTCAACATGCGCCCACTCACCCTCAGTGATTTCTATGAAGCGGAGGGATCGACGCTCCAACCACCGGACCCGGATGATGAACCTATATCATTACAAGCTTTCGTTGATACTCACCCAGAGCCGAGTCCACAGACAGATGATGGTTCCCGTGCAAGATCTGATGCTCTGGTTATCGAGGAGGTTTCCGAGATTTCCGAGGTTTCCGAGTGCGAGAGTGATACTGAGTCAAGATTCTTTCAGACGGACGACGAAGCGACGACACTTGACGGTGATGATCCATCATGGAAAGACGATAGCAGTGATTGTCCATGATACCACCGCATCCCTCGTCCCTTGCTTTCCTTGGTTATTTCGTAGCGCTCATCGATATAATTTAGATCTAGACGTGATCGTACATCACCACTTTCAGAAATAAATACACGATAAACATTAAGGATGTAAGAAAACCCTTTCAATTGGGGTATTGCAGGTCCACACTCATTAAGTAGGCAATTGCTTCAGCACGGTATGTATCCTGTGTAATCTCCTGGGGAATCAGACCGTCGAGGAAAGTGAGTAGATTGGGTGAGCTGGTGGTCCATATTGGCCACGCGAGGTCCCCGAACCCATTTGGGTTCAGGTTAGTAACAAAGCGAACGAGGTACGACGCCATGTCGTTTCCGCCGTAAACATTGAGCAAATCCGATGCGTGGAACTGCAGACGAAGAACGTCAGTGTCATAGGCTAGGACCATGCTTTGACACAACTCACCGATCCCAGTACAGGAACCGACTTCAAACGCTTATTCACTAATAGATAGGATGTTAGACGCTGCTCACCAAGGTGCCGATTCTTACTCACGGAACGCCCAAGTGTTCTGGCTGCCGGAGCGTTGCTCCAAGAAAAAGCGACGCGGTGCCTGGAATATTATGTCGCCCTGGAATGACGCGAGACGTTTAAATTGAGGAGACAATTCATTAAGCAATCCTGTATCATATGGGGAGCCTTGAGTGGGATCCTCAGGGTAATATACCAACAGTTGCTGGATTGTATCAGCCGGAGCACCAGGGAGCCAGTACGTCTGAAGATACTCTGCGAGTTGAGCGTCCGTGCTGGAAATTGGTAAACAAATGAACACGAAAATGACATGACGATAGACTGACGTGATATTGAGAGTAGAAAATGAAAAGAGAGTTCCTTCGTCATCATTATCCCCTGTAATAAAAGGGATATCCGCGACGGAACCTTGCAAGACCAGGTCTTGTGGATCAGCCGTCAGAAATACGCCATCTACTCGAGGTAACCAGGCAAGTGACAAGCTCTGCATATCGAGATTGGTGTCCAGCGCACTCTCCATGGGCGTACTCACCTGGTACGACATAATACCTGGGGTCTGGTTAATAGCGTCCATGAGTGTGTCGTACGGAACCTCTCGCAGACATTGCAGCGTGTCCGGGGATCCGGCGCATCCGGTTTGGTTCACAATATAGTCGTAGTAGCCTTGTCCATGAGTGATATCACCGACCGGGATCGGCGATCCACTTTGCATGAATGCAGCACGGAAAAGACCCTCGGGATTTCCACCGTTGGTGACCATATGCAGCGCGACGGATATAGCGCCAGCGCTTTCGCCCCAGCTGAAGTGATAATATTAGCCTGGTCCTTGTGGGATGCGATGTACGCGTGCATACATAGTTACTCTCGTGGGATCGCCGCCAAAAGCATTGATGTACTTTTGGACCCATCTCATCGCTTGTCGCTCTGTAAGTAAATGTGACATGATAACTCAGCACCACAAATCGATCGCATTCTACCCACGATCTTGTAGTCCCAGATTTCCTACTCCAGCTTGTTTGACTTCTTCAGAGGCGAGGAACCCAAAAGCTAGAGTCATGTATCAATCATCATGATTGCATATCATTTGCGGGCATCCCACCTGTCAAGCTGAATAGATCTTGATCAGAAGATGCTGACAGTCTGCGAAACTTGCGTGGAACTCACCGATAATTCATGCTCACATAAACTGCAGGCACATTGAGGTCGATCGCCTTATTGACGATGACGGATCCGTCATAACTAAGGAACGATTAGATTGTCCGTTCCTGCGATTCGCAGCAAGAAACTGTCACTGACGTGCTGGTACTTCCAAACTCGAAACCTCCTCCGAATATCCACTAGGAGGCTTCCATAATCTGCAACAGCGCTGATAAAAATTGAACTTACGATCACAACAGGGAGGTTTGATTCCGGAGTTGCATCAGCAGGCGCGACGACGTTCACAGTCAAGCCTTGTAGGGGGTGCATTCAACGACCATATGTTTGCTGTCACATCAGACTTACAGTCTTCCGAACTTGGAATGACAGCATTGTATATCGTGCTTGTGAGGTAATCGAGGGTCTCAGCAGGCAAGCCGGGAGGAATAGGTAATGTTATAGCTTGTTGGGGACAAGAAGGACCATATACTGCTGCTGAAAAGCTCGTGTTATACGACGGAATAGGTTGAGGTAGCTGGAACCTGAGATTGCCAGTTCTGAATCAAGAAACCTACATTAGCCATCTTGAACGTCGGTCACAACGCACTCACGGAGGTTGTGCGAAGGGTATTCCAAGCCACTCGTTCACCGAGCCTGATGCGACACCTGTGACGGTAGCACTGTCTAGAGTCACTGTCGGCGCTGCACGCTTGTCCAATGGGCTGGCAGCCACGAAGCCACAATAGGTTCCTAACAAAATTAGGATAGGCTGCGAAAACAGCATGATGGACCTCTCGAGAGTACGAAGTCGACGTTGGGCACAAGAAACTCGTCTCAAAGACCGTGTAATTATATACCCTGGCGTTTTACTGCTCATGTGGAGTATTGTCTGCTGAAACCCTTGTCGATTTCGATCCCGAGATCTGAACCACCTGTCGGGTTTCCAGAAGGGCGGCGGATCAGTACAAGTCACACGATGAGGCACGGAAGCTGTCAATAGATACTAGATTTGTATCAGCTTTCATCATCAATGCCAAAGTTCACCCCATGACCAGGCCGATGTAGAATTCACAGCACTTGATATGAAGCGGGGAGAAGCTCCTGCTGCAAGAGGCCCTGAATGAGAATGCCAGGGCTATTTGCTGCGGGAGCCAACAATAATTTAATCACTGATGATGGCTGCCAATATCTTACTGTACAAGCACTATTTGACGCACCTACAAGAAATCTGACATCATACCCGTCGGCAATGGAAGTATTCTCAGTAGCTGCGAAGAGCGAGGGCCCACAGCGGCTTCAAACTGATATGCATGGGAGTTCCATTTGCAGCCGATCTCCGCGACTTTCAGGCGTAACAACTTGAAGGTGAAATCATCGGATGCAATGAGAATTCTTGTGATAGTTTTAAACTTGTAAGTCAGGCTTACCGCTAGGGCAAGCTGTATACAGGGCAACTCTGGAGATAACATCACCATTCTGCAGAGTTTTCTTAACGTAGCTGTATTTTGCTTCCTTGTTGCTAATTCATTAAGGTCGCAGAGATGGTCTCCCCTAGGCAGACCCTAAAGAATGAAGATAGTCGTTCCTTATCGCGGAGATAGGCTTGATGACTGCTGATGCCTACGGTCATTCATCAGTGGTTATGTATTCCAGGAGTAGCGATCTCTTCATGTTTACCAGTGATTATCACCGTGGGCTGAAACCTGCTGCAACCGCATGATGCCAGCTTGAATGACAAAGTCGGGTTGCAAGTTGTACAAGCGGTGGAGCGAATCATGCGGGAAGGCTCTTGCGTGTGAAAGATCATTTACTTTACATAATGCTCTCCCCTCATTGAACAGAGCTATTCCCATTTTGTCGTTGTCTAAAAGTTAACCAGGTCAGTCAGAGTGTACCAGTAGCCGTCAAGTGTCTCGCTGCGGGTCGAACGTCGTCCTTCGAATCTTGCAGGGACATCCAGCCATCTTTGGGATAAACCACAGGTCAGACGTCAAGTTTCCGTAAACAAGCAAGCTTGGACAGGTGTGAGGTTTGGCAGAAGAGTATGACATTGCATTCGGGCAGTTACTCGGTGAAATACGTGGACTTGAATTTAATGCGACGTCGTCTTATGATCACTGGCAACTAGTTGTTCGCTGGTGTCTTAGAGCGACGGGGAGGGTCTTTACCGCTTAATTTTGGCGCCAGTGATATCACAGGCAAGCCGTTGTTTTCTGTCCGCCTCTTGAAAGCTCACCGTGTCAATGATAGCATATGAACCCGAAGAGTTCGAACTATCACGACCATCGTCATTTCACATTGTCCAAACCGGCCAGCTCATCTCCCGGAATGGCGGGAGATCCAGCAAGAATGGAACCCATCTCTCGGCTTAGGTTTAGTAGACTATAGTAAACTTGATGCCCAATTGCTTGTCATATCGTCGATCGAGTGACAACAGCTGCGGTAACATACGTGCACTTAGAATTTCGCGGGGAATACCCTTACCACAGGATACTGACTGTCATGTATGTGCTAGGTCAGCTACTGGAGACTAGCAGCGAGATCACACCGCTGAGAAGCTTCTGGAGTCCGTTGATCTGACCGCTCTGCCCATCCTAGCAATCGCCAGAATTTTTTTCCGCGCGGTTTTTCCACTCTGCTCTTCCCAAGCTTCAAGTTCTCGACCAAATCACGTGGCATTTAAAACTTGATGCGGAATGAGCGAACGTTGGACATACATTCTCACATTTCTATCATGTGGCATGTACACGATGATCGCTAGCAGCCATCACGACCCAACTCATCGCGTGTACCAGCCTTTCAGATCTTCAAGGACATGAAATGACTTTCCTTACGTTTTCATTTGTTTCTCAGACAACAGGTTCGGAATTACGCGAATTATACTGCAATGCCGCGATGGCCGTGAGGGAATGTAAAATATGTATGCGCTGATCAAGGTCGAGCAAGGTACGCACTTCAGTGATTGCGCCCAACTGCGAATATCAGGGCTTTATCATGCGCCCACTCACCCTCATCAATTTCTATGAAATGAAGGGATCGACGCTCCAGTCGCCGGATCCAGATAATAAACCAATATCAAGTTTTCGCTGATACTCACCCGGAGCCGAGTCCACGGACAGATGAGGGTTCTCCTGCAAGATATGATACTCTAGTTATCAAGGAGGTTTCCGAAGCAAGGGTAAAGTTTCTTTCAGACGGATGACGCTTGACGGCGACGATTGAAAGGTGATTTAAATTGTCCATGCATCCTTTGTCCTATGATTTCCATCGATATAATTTATATCTTGACGTAATTGTGTATACGTTACGGAAGGATCGCTCTCATATTGGGTATTGCAGGGTCACATTGATCATGTAGGCAATCGCGCCAGCACGGTATGTATCCTGTGTGATCTGCTGAGGGATTGGACCGTCGAGGAAAGTGAGTAAATTTGGTGAGTTAGTAGTCCACATCGGCCACGCGAGGTCTCCGAACCCATTTGGGTCCAGGTTAGCGACAAAGCGAACGAGGTACGATGCCAAGTCGTTTCCGCCGTAAACATTGAGTAAATCAGATGAGTGGAACTGGCAGACAAAGAGCGTTGGTTTCATAGGATAGGGACGTGCTTTTCAATGCAACTCACCGATCCAATCACAGGAACCGACTTCAAACGCTTGCTCACTAGATAAGATATTAAACGGCTGCTTACAGCTTACAAGGTGCCGAATCATACTTACGGAATGCCCAAGTGTTCTGGCTGCCGGAGCGTTGCTGCAAGAAAAAGCGGCGCGGCGCCTGGAACGTTGCGTCGCCCTGTAATGACGCAATGCGTTTAAATTGCGAACTCAATTCATTGACGACTCCCGTATCATATGGGGAGCCTTGACTAGGGTCCTGGGGATAATACACCAACAGTTGCTGGATTGTTGCAGCCGAAGCACTTGTGAGCCAGTAAGTCTGAAGATAGTCTGCAAATTGAGCGTCCGTGCTAGGAATTGCTAGACAAATTAGTGTTGTTAAAATGATATGACAGTAGACTGACTGACGTGATGTTGAGGGTAGAAAATGAAAAGAGAGTTCCTTCGTCATCACAATCCCCAGTAACAAATGGAATATTCGCGACGGAGCCTTGCAAGACCAGCTGTTGTGGATTAGCCGTCAGAAATACACCATCTACTCGAGGCAACCAGGCAAGTGTCAAGCTCTGCATATCGAGATTAGTATTGAGCACACCACTGCACGACTTACTTACTTGGTACGACATGATATTTGGAGTCTGGTTAATAGCGTCCAAGAGCGTGTCATATGAAGCCTCTCGCAGGCACTGCAGTGTGTCCGAGCGTCCGGCGCATCCAGTTTTGGCCACAAGAAAGTCATAGTAGCCTTGTCCATGAGTGATGTCACCGACCGGGATCGGCGACCCACTTTCCATGAATGCAGCGCGAAAAAGTCCCTCGGGGTTGCCCCCATTGGTGACCATATGAAGCGCAACAGATATTGCGCCAGCACTTTCACCCCAGCTGAAGTGATAAGATTAGCTTAGTTCTTCTGGAACGAGAGGCACGCGTACATACATAGTTACTT
>PVYE01000762.1:52022-78929 GCA_002995055.1 Rhizopogon rudus | reverse complement strand
AGGATGCGGATAAGGCGGTCAAATCCCCAGATTATGAAACAAGGATAGATCCAGTAGGAGAATCTGACCAGCAGTTAGAACTATTCCCCTTGCATCATTGATAAAACTCACGAAACATATTGTGTGTGGAAGTAAGAGCAGACGAGGAAAGTGCTGATGTCAACATTGCATGAACACCACAAACTTAATAGACGTGGAATGCGCTCACAGAACCATAAAAAAATGAACGTAGAAGAAAAGTTCGTAGGCTTGCACTCGGATGGGGCGAAGGGAGACAACACATAGAATGGCAAATGCAACACCGGCAACTATTCCGCATATGAGCCAAGGCTCTTTGAGGTATGGCTGGAATCTGCGTCGGTTAGTATGTTGAATTCTTAAGTGCATGCTGCACATACGGCGCATCCAGAACGACCTCACCGCCTGCATGGACACAGAGTAAGACGAAAACCACTCTGGACATCATACGGTGGACATAGTTAAGCTTGAAGGTAAATTGCGTCATAAAACGTTAACCACAACTCATTGTAAATAGACTTGCCTTGTCATAGCAGATACCGGTGATTACTGCAGAGAATAAGCAAGCAAGTCAAAATGCGAGTATACGAGCCATACAGGATACTATATTGTTCTTAGTTCCCAATGCAGTGATCAGTGGGAACTGACTCGCGGCCAGCGTGCCTGAGCGATTGCACCAGTATGAAAGGTCCAACTTGTGGCCCTCGAGGTCGGTTGCTAGGAGCATTCTGAGAGCATGAGAGAAGTATTGGCATGTGACTTACTGTTGATAAATGCCCATACAAAAAGAAAAACAATGTATGCCATTGTCACAAACACCTCGGCCATGGTGAGGGTGTACGAGTTTCCGATTTGAAGTGTCCAGCGGAAGGCAATAACACGATATGCATTAGCAAGTCCCAAAGGAATGCGACGCCAAGAAAAGCCGCGACGACGGTGCAGATACACTTGTTCTGGATCGGAGTTTAAGGCGGTTTGAGTCCTCCTGGCAAGCTTGGAATGAAAGAACGAAGTCCACTGAAAGACGGCGACAATAAAAATGAAGAGACCGATGCAATACCAAGCCTGCATAGGGTACAGCTTGTTTCTAGCCACTCGCAGAGATTTGTCGGTTGGGCCCTTTGTCGATGCATATACCGGAAACATTCGACCATCCATGACTGCAAGAGGAGAATCTAAGGGAGCTTGGACCAAGAAGTTGTCGAAGGGTTGCAATTTTATAGTCGAGCCTGGCATATGACGAATAATATGTATGTAGCACGCCAATTACTAGAACCTCGGATACAAGACCATCGCCTCGGATCAGGGAATACATTGGGTTTGTACTTTGTAGCTTGAAAGGCGAAACCGAAGGATTGGATCTGCAGGGTCTGAATTAGTCTATCAAAGTTTCACTCCCGTCGTCATGAGAAATCACATGTGCTGTCCGGTCCTTTCGTGCTCGCAAGTGCCTGGCGAGAAAGATTCAGAGGCATCATCATGCTCGAAGCTCCTAAAGACTCGTGGACAGATTATGAAACAGTGACTGGATAACTATTCTTAACTTCCCTATGTTCCTTGGGGCTGGGAAGCCGCACTGTGGTGCCACAAGGAATAACACCCAAAATGGAGACGCACTCTACGTGAAGACAAAATTTTGTTGGGACGTGACTCAGCTTAAAGAGCGTGAGTAGCGGTAAAATACTGGGGATCCAGCTAAGTAGATATTACCTGAAGTTTCGACTAGTTGTGGTAGACATTCATCGATAGCGGTCATCCTAGCCTGTGCACACTAAATATTCTAAGGACTGTTGCGGGAGGACGTGACACATACAGCGGCAGCTCTTTGTGTGGGTGCGGGGTGCAGGTCCGACGCAGACTCCCCATTTGATCTCCTTCGGATGAGATTTTAAATAAAATGTTCTGTGCGCTTTCTTGCGTGTACCATCCATAGATAGTCCACTGACCTTGAGAGTCCCGAGCTTCAAATGCTCGCCGACGAGCCGATAGGATTCGACCATCATGACCAGTTTATCACTATGTATCACCATCAAAGTAAATTTGAAAACGAGGTGGAAACGAAAGTATGATAAATCATCGTATTCGTAAAAATACACTCACCTTGACCCGACGTTTTGGCAAGTCACATCAAAGTTCAAACACATCCCAGAGCTGACAGGTATCATTGTCCCCGAATGGGTTGGGAACTTCAACAAGACGAACATAGTCACGAAAGACCACAGAAAAAAAGGAAAATATCGTACACGCACATTACCGCATGAAAGCAACTCTCATCGATCTCTTGACAAGCTCGACGTCGGAAGAGCAGATTCTGCGCTCTCAGGCTGCCGTGGGTCCTAGCCAAGTGGCCGGTTATCTGATAGCTGATAGTAGACCCACGTGGCGCTGACAAGAACGCAAGCTCGCGCTTTTCAATCTCCGCCTCCTAAAAAAGGCAGCAACTTGCGAATCGACTATATGGGCCTGCGCAGTCTGTTTCTGGCATGGCAATGTGTGACGGGCGGTGACAATCAGTGACTATGTAGTATGTGACTTGTTTCGCGGTGGCACTGAGCGCTAAGCGCTAAGTGACAGCTTCAAATTTGCCCGTCCACAGTGGGTCACTACCAGTGACCTTTGGCTCTGGTCCCCTTCTACAACCCCAAGACCCAAGTTGGCCAACTGCCTACCGCATCCAACATGCCCTGCGGCAACCTCTCAGACACCGATGTGGCATGCTCGACTTTCACTGACTCAGAAGGCGTGCAGAAGGTCACGGCATGGAACACGCAGGTTGCTATTTCGGCACCGATGTCAGTCTCACTGACATATCTTTCACTCCTCATTATTTCCAATCTGATACCATATATTTAAATGTGCAAAATAGTGTTAAAATGGCAGAATACTTCGCTGTTCCCCGCATGTTCCCCGTGTTCCCCGCAGTGAGCACGAAGATTTTGGCACGTGTGGCATAGGGCTGCACAATGTATTGGTTTCACAGCCTGTAACACTGAGAGCTTGTCATTCTTGTTTGTCGGTGTGGTGACAAAATGAAATAAACTACGAAACAAATTAACCTGTCCAGGCACCAAGGCTAGATTCGCTAACTTAGTAAGATTACCTTTTGTTGAGAGAGACACCGTATCCGAGGACATAGAAGACGGCGAAGATGTCGATTGTTACTGCGGATGGCGGACGACCCTCTCAGATAGCAGAAACTCCTAAAGATTAACTGCGGAATATGGAAAGGAGCAATGGGATTATGAATCGTACACCGTATCCGAGGACCTAGAAGACGGTGGAGAACGTCGATTGTTACTGCGGATGGCGGATGACCCTCGATAGCAGAAACTCCTAAGGGTTGGCTGCGGAATATGGAGAGGAGCAATGGGATTATGAAGTATAAATAGAGGGTAGACACGACACGAATAAAAAGCCTCTGAATCCTCCCACTCGAGTCTTACTCGTGGACGAAAACCACAACACTTTTATGTTTCCTGCATCTATTGGATTCATTTTGAACTTCTCAACTTCATCACGCAAATGTAACGCTGGAGCACGTGATATTGGATGGATTCACATGAGGTCTACCTTTACCAGTCGACGCTCGCAAGCTGCTGCCTTTTTGAGAGGCGGAAATTGAAAAGCGCGAGCTTTGCGAACATTGTCAACGCTTCCTTATTAAGAAACCAGGTGCTACTAGTTCTGGCAATACTTGCCATCGGCTAGGGTTTTTTGTCATAGGACCCGCGGATCGAAAAGCGCGAGCTTGCGAACGTTATCAGCGCTTACGTATTTGGAAACCCAGGTGCTACTTACTTCTGGCAATACTTGCCATCGGCCAGGGTATCTCACTTACTATTATTAGGCTTCTTATCGTAATACTCAACACCAACGTTAAATCATATCTAGGGATCTACCCGGGTCATACCCGTACCCGACCCACGGGTAGGTTGCTCTTGGGGGTGCGGGTGCATCCACGGGTGTACCTGCAGGTGGTACGCGATGATGAGCTTCAGATCGTGCTGAGCCCCCAGCTTGCAGTTTCATGCTCGTTCGCGTTCATGCACAGCCACCAGTCCGATCGGATCACAGTTTATATTGGATCGCAGATTAGCATTTCCAGGCACTACTCGCCAGGCACTACACCTCAGTCTTTCGGCCAGTTTCGGGTTGCTCGAGTCAGCTTGATAGTTTATTTTACCTTAAATATGCACTAGCCCCACTCAATTCTTATTTTATTCAGCCAGTTTATTTTGTCTAAGCAATATACGAGCAATATAAGTCTTGACGTCGTGTGAAATAAGCTAAAGAAGAATTGAGGGGCTCAAACTGTTTATTTTATTCAGGAGGCATCGCTGAGATACAATGTGCCGAACGGCAGACTGCACGACAATTTTATCCAAGTCTAGGGATACTCTGCTGGTCTCAGTGCGAACGAGTGCGAAAGCACCGTGTGCACAATGGATACACCAAACTGGATTTTTCCTCAGGATAACACATATGACTATAACTCACCCGACTTCGCCGACGATTGGCTCGCTACCCCAACACAAAAGTCTCACCTAGATCACGCGAGGCAGTCCTCAGTGTCCCCGTCATATTACACAACCCCTTTCCAGCAGCGCTGCAGTATTCCAGCCCCCCACGATGTATCCCAGATTGGCACCCACAGCACCCACAGCTTCACTACTCCGTGGACCCAACCTCTGGCCGGCGTCGGTCTCCTGGTAAAGCTCGCGCCACTGGATACATATCAGGTCAGGCTGCTAGCGAGCAGCAAAACAATTGGAACCTGCAAAATGCACTTGTCAACATGACAGTCCCCTCGGTAGGTACTTACAAAGCTGCCGTACCACAACAGTTTAGTGCCGATGTGGATTTTGGTGCAGGGGCAGCACCAAATGTGTTTCAGACGACGCCTGCACGAAAACTGGTGCACAATAATTTCGTTAGCCTTTGTCTTTCCTTTGGCTCTGCCCTTGGCCATCGTCGTGCGCATGATAGACGTGACATCACGGAGGTCACTCATAAAAGGTGTGTACCATGATCCAACAGCCACCTGAGCTTTGAAAGTCTGAGAGCTGACGCCATGCAGAAGATGGTTGCCCCGAAGGCGGCCACTCGAAAAGGCACGCTCAGCATCAACTGAGGAAGCTATAAATTAAGTAGTATATAACGTTTAGACAAGATTGGTAATTAATAAGTAACCAAAGCAAATACCTGGTGCAGACAAGGAATCGAGAGCCATTTGTACAAGTCGAGGTCGGGTGGCACTGGCATTATCCTAGTATCGAAGAACACCGCCTGCTGAATTTCATTATGGTGATTCTGACCAGAGAATGCTTCAAATGGAAGAGCAATCGGGGCGTTAAAGGGAAAGCAATGATGTGTGCCGTGAGTGGTGAAGGAAGACTGTGCGTGAGGCATGCAAGAGGTAATGTTGCGAATATTGTTGATAGGAGAGAAATTAGATCGTAAGGCTCGACAAGCCTTGGAGGCGTTCACATTTGTCTTGCATTTCCGGGGGCTCCGCCCCCGAACCCCCATGAGTCAATTTGAGTAAATTAGGTGTCATTTACACCCGTGAATTAGGCCCTCTGCGAGGGCCGTGCTAATTTACCAGTCAATCAGACCGCCGACCCTAATTCCCCGAACCCTAGGGCGTTCCGGTGGATCCAGCTCGTCGGGCCCTCCCAACGCGCGACTTCCTCCTCGACCTCCAACACGCCATAACCGCGGTGCCGCGAACCAGGAAGAATTCTTTCTTTTTGAATCTAGTCCGGGGTAAATAGTCTCCGCGTAATACATTCTACAGCTTCGGACAAACCATTGGCTTGAATAAGCTAGTTTGCCTGACGGCGTATGACGTCTATAGTCTGCTGTAGGCTAGATAGTATGACGTACGACTTCTAGCATCGATTGCCTGGTTAACAAAGATTCATTTTGCAAATTGCCATGCATACGAACTATGCTCTCCTGTGCCTAAAGCCCATGATGTGGATGCAGATTACCACAAGCGCACCACCAATCTCCTTCGGAACGACTTCCGCTGTAGATTCGTAGATGCGTGTTTCGAGGGATTTTTCACGGGATGAACTTGATCAAAAGATGACGCCCTATTCTATTCCGCAGTTAGGTGACTGTATATCCAAATTCCGCTGTTTTAAAGTCCACGAGAAGTCAGGTCACAAGTACCTCGATGACCATACTTAACCAAATAAGGGTGCTGACGTAATCAGGTATCGCTCTAGGCTACGCCCATAGTTCGTGATCCAGACGCGCTAACACTAGTGGCAAAGCTATTGTGGAACTCAGATTTTTTGTCATAGCGTCGTCACTCTTGAAAAGCAGATGAGCTCCTCCAATCACCACCTTAATCTCTTCCCTCCTCTCATTCAAGCTGGACACGCGGAGCAGTTCATCCAGTCGGGGAAGACAATTTCGTTTGCTCAATCGCCTTTGAATCAGTCGCATGCTGTATTTCCATCTGTCCGAGTATGTTTTACACCCTCAAATTGTCTTGAAGGAGAGGGTTCATTATTCATGCTAGCAAGATGCTCCGAGCATAAAAAACAGTGGCGTAGAAGAACAGCCCATATTCTTCGCGAGCAGTGAAACTTCACCGTCATCTGAAAGACGATTGGTGTGTCCACGTGGTTATATTGTGTTGCACACGTTCATGTTTGGGTAGTTCATAGGAGACACATCTATAATCTTTGCTGCGTTACAAAACTTGACTAACACGGCTCAAAGTCGGGGACAGGATTGGTACGGTTTATGGCCTATTTTTTATACACACTCATCATTATCTGGCATTAGGCTCCAGAGCCAAGAAACCCATGATGTGATCAGGAAGCTAACTCTGGATTACATTAACTTCGCCAGAGAGTGCTGGATACACACCTCAGTGAGCGTTCGCACTTTGATTCAGTGAAACGTTGATCGAGTGTCAATAATCCCTGTCCAGTCTCAGGATTCTTCTCAATTTTCCGGTGATCATTACCGCAGTTTATACACGTGCCTTTCCCTATTTGCGGTGCTATACGTGCCTGAGTATGGATATGAGGATGCACCGGTGGGCGATGATTTAATGGAGTGGCTGAATATCCACTTCATTGAACCTTCCACGGAAGAAGGCGATCACCTTTCAAGTCTGGATCGTCCTTGGGAAGATGATACATTCTGGCCGTATCTTGTCAGGTAAGGCCATATGGTAATGTCGATCAAAAGCTAATGTCATGCAGGGTTACTTTGAGAGGTCTTTCCAAGGCTGCGACCTTCTTCCTTGGAACGTTATCAACTCACCCGTCCAACAACCTGCGCCGACTTTCCCAACAGTTATCCCCATTGCTTCAATCACAGCCTCACCTTCAGTCTTTTGAGGCGGAGCGCGACTTTGCATATGCTTCTCACCGATGGAAGGATAAGGTACAAGCTCTGCGACTTGAATTAGACAATGTTCCTGAAATAGATCGGCACGACGGGACCGAGAACTGGTGGGATCGTCTAAGTGACATTGTTGGTGTATTAGAAGGACGTAACGAGGTGATCCGTCGTGTCTGCGAAGATCTTGGTGCGGACTGGAGAGAAGCCTCTGTCTCCTGGGGCGTGTTTACCGATGTAAGATTACGAAGACAAGATTTGCCGTATGTAATCCTTTTCATGACCGATTCTATGTTGACACTCTTAGCAGTGAAGTCGTCTCTCAAGTCGTTGAAGACATGCCCCCGGATCCGACAAATTTAGAAGATATGGTACATGCTGCACTATTCAGCGGTGATCCTGCCAAAGCACTGTCCCATGCAGCGCTGCTCGACCCTTGGCTTGCTGCGCATTTGGCAGATTTGATGCAATCCCTATCTTTGATTGAAAAGGAAACAAATGAGGAGTGCGTTGAAGTCATTTCCCTAGGGATGATAATACTTATTCCTTCTGCAGCTCAGGTCTCAATATCAGAGATTTTTATGTGCTCAGTTATTCGCAGTACCTTCATGCTGATCCCGCACTTTGGAGGATTACTGTGGCGTACATGTTCTCATGTGGGGAGACTGGCGTCAGAAGTGCTGATGAAGTTTTAATGCACGTGCCGCTTCGATTGAACTCTGTTGGGACAATCGCCCATAGCCCAGAAGAGACAAATGGCGCCGAAAATATGAAATCCGGTGATCTTGCTGGTGTAGTGAAAGACATCAATGCGACATGTTATGAATATCAGCGGGAGGAAGTTCGACGAACTATTTGTCGCGTATGCATTATCTCGCTGTCACACTTATTTATCTTCATAATGATTTCACGCAGATCGCCGCTCAGACCTTCGTACAAGGAAAGGAATACGGACTCGCGCTTTCATATGCCTCGTCGGCAGAAGACTGGCCCGGACTTGGCCGCGTGGTTGATCGTGTTTTGCAAGAATATATCTCTGCAGGTACGAAAACGTTATGAATCTGTTTAAGTATTTGGGGTCGATCGAAATGTCATCAGGGCCGGAACAATTTACTCGTTACGTGGCTGGGATCGCTCCATCACTCCAGGCCCTTCGGATGCAGTCTGGTGCACAGGGCATCTTCATCCATCGCTTGATGTTCGCTGTTCGCTATGCTGAGTTCCATCAGCGCCTGAGTAATCGGGATCTGCAAGATGCTGCTTGGGATCTCATATCGATGTTCCAAGACGGGATTGCTCCAAAATCATGGTGGGGGGTTCTGCTGTGCGATGCCCAGCAGCTTCTGCAGTATGGTCAGTAAACTGATCCATATTTGTATCTAGTCCCCTGATTTTTTCCCGTTAGATGGCGCTTTACTCTTTCCATATGCAAGCGCATGCATTCTGTTACAGCATCTGGAAGAAGTCATCACGCGAACCGATCAGGGATCCAGCGACGAATATCTTCGTGTGTTGATCTCGAAGCTCGGCTGCAGTGGGACTACTGAGGCCCTACATGCTCTCCAAGGCGTGCGGCTGGCATTGGCGAAGTATTTTGCCAGATGCACGATGATTGGTACCGGGGGAAAACAGGTCTCAGAGCGCAAATTCGGTGCGGTAGTGTGACGCACTGATTTTTGGTGCCTATGCGGCCCTAATGATTGATTAACATTTCGAATTAGAATTGTCCTGATGCGGCTTTAAGAAAGGATGGGCTGTCAAAAGGTAAACTTCGTACCGTACCGCTAGCTAACTCAGCTCAGTTCGGACGTCCTTTTTCGGTACGGCGTGATACCTAGGCAAACCGTGCACCATCTTTTACTTGTTCTCTGACTGGAATTTTACGCGATTTCCCCCCCTCCCGTCGTTACGGAACGCGTGCCCTTGCCGGACTTCATAAATTTTAGCAGAGCTAGAACCTTCTATTCAGTCTGGGCATCGAGGGTGTTTATCTGGCCAAGCTCATGTTCTCCCCTTGTTGGACAGCGCGTGGCTTCAACGAGAATTCCTGATTATCAATTATAGTATGTGAAGGCGAGAAGATCCTATCCAGATCCCATGCGGTGAACACGAGAGGCAAGCGAGCCACATTGAATGAATGAAAGCGGTGGCCAGGGGCTAACCCAATATGCCAATTCTCCGCGGACAACCTCCACATGCACCGCATCATGCAATTAATATAACAGCTATGAATCTGGCATGAACCTAATCATATGCAGTGTATCTTACTGCTGGTGAGCCTCCTTGAGGTTGTGCCCTTCTTACCGCTCATTTATCTTCGGGACAGCGAATACGCCCTCCATATGGCTATTGGTGGTGTGCGATCACCTCTTATCTGACCAATGATCCGCTCCGTAGCGGAAGACACTTTTCCTTCGAAGATTGGCAGAAAGAATCCGTTTTCTAGTCAGGAGAGCCAAGGCCCGGGGCTTTGGTGATACGGCGAACCCAAATGGTTCAAGTGGAGCGGGGCTTTTCTTACCATTGTGAACCAGGTTACACGGACTCGGGGACCCGGAAGCACAGCTGACGAAACTCAATAAAGTAAGTCGCGTCCATCGGTTCTGCTGGTCATGCGGGGATATGTTGATTTGGCGAAATGAAATGTAGGTTATAGAACCATATATAAAGCGACCTGATTAACCTATCACTCAGTTGCACATCTGTCCTCGAATGTGCTACAAAATCATTCAGTATGCAGAATACAGCTGCGGCCACCAGTCTGTCACTAGACAACAAATGGTATGGTATTGACTTGCAGTACGTGCGCATTCCATTGACGACCAATTCATTATGCAGGTCGACTGTCGCAGTAGAATCTGTCGTTTCAGCCCCTCGCATCTGATTGGCTCGCACAGTTGTGGATCTACGTGTTCTCAAACGTAAGTACCTTGCTTGATAAAAGTTGATTGCGAATTGACGACCACTAGAATGCTTCCCGATCAAGGATTGATCATGGAACAGTTCAATACTCCTTGCCCGCGTTGCGGTGGGGTGACTAATGGCCATTGAAGAAACTAGAAACTATATATCTCTGTATTTCCTCCCTCCGACGGTTCGTTCCGTGTTCAAAACTCGTGTTGAGAACATTTCTAGTTTTGTCAATATGTACAGCGTTGCATTCCTGTGTTATTAGTCATTGAAATTATGCCATGAGCGAGCCATGCTGAGCTTGTGTGACATCCTTTACTCGTTTTACTGCGGAAGATTTTCTGTAGCAACTTGAACTTTTCCTTAGGGTTGCACAGGGGCAACTGCTACAGAAACGAGACATCCCTGTTCAGGCCAAAGTTACATAATCTCGGGAAGGTTGGTGGTTGTTCCTTGCAGGAAAGTTTGGACACACTCTTGGGGTCATTGCTCGCCCGCTACCTTCCCGAGGTTCTGCAACCCTGCTGAATGTAGCCATGGCTGATGAAGGTTACTCCTCGACGGCTTGGGAATCCACAGATAACCCTGATTCTAACACCAACCAAACCCCTCCCTACGGCTTATTCCAGGCCAATAATCCGTCTCTCATTCACGAATCGGCCACGGCACCTGCCCTGTCGCCGGTACCAGTCAAATCAACATCGCCTCCTCCCAGATCAAGCTCTGACTCGCTGGGTCAATTATCCACTTCGAGATGGCGAGATAGTGTTACACTACCCATCGAACGTAAGGATACACTATCCACGATCCCTAGCGACGGTATTAGTCTTGTGGAGCCCAGCTTTGATGAGAATGTATTAAGAGTATTATGCGAGCTGGATGTAAGTATCCCCAACCGCATGTCTGTCCACCGCTAATGTCTCGACATCATTACAGTGTGGTGTCCCTTTACTGTTGGATCGGATCAAACAGAGCATGGTGTCATGTCGCGTGAGTATCATTTCAATTTGTCAATTTGGTAAAGGCATTTTATGCAGCTCCTTTGGTGCACAGGAAGCTTCAGTGTTCTTCAAGAAAAGAGCGGTTTTGGAAGAGGAGTATGGAAAGAGTTTACAGAAGCTTGCACGGGGTACATCTGAGGTCTACTCTATGAACGACGGGAAGGCTGGGTAAATATGATCCAACTACTTTTTGTATGTCACTAATGACATTTCACAGGTCTTTTGTGAATGCTTGGCAGTCATCCATGAAAATCCACGAAGTTATGGCAGAGAACAGGATTCGGTTTGCACAGCGGTTGAATGAAATGAGCGATGAGCTGGCCTCGCTCGCAAAGGAAGTAGACAAGAACAGAAAGCAGGTCCGTTGCATAATTTCCCATAATGACATTATTTGACATCCCCCAGACCAAGGAGTTGGCTACCCGCTACGAACGCGCACTGCAAGAGTCAGAGCTAAACATGGAGAAGTCCAAAAGTCGATTAGATACTTCTTTTGAGGAACTTGAGCGAGTGTTGCTTCAGAAGGAAGGGGAGTCACTCAAGGACGGTGGCTTGCAACCCAAGAACCAGGGAGGAGTTGCAGGCAAACGAGTACTAGGAAAAGCAGTGGCTAAAGGTGGGCTTCTACTCAAGGGGAAGAATCCTGGAAACGTAAGTGTTTCTTCTTCGCCTGTTTATCACAGCCCCTTACTCGTCGTATCAGATCCAGAGACAAGAAGACGACGTCCGCACACGCGTATCGAATGCATCTGACTTATACCGCAAAGCGCTTACTGATACCCAAGCAATGAGGCAAGAATATTTTAATTTCCAGCTGCCTCGGATACTGCGTGTTGAGTAACATCAACTATGACCTCATGTCCGCGCTGATGCAATCTCATAGGCTCTCAAAGAATGTGCTGACGAAATAGACCTCGGGACGCAATATCATTTGACGAGATACGCGTTTTTATTCGAGAGCATTGTTCTGAGCGACGGATCAACACTTGTTCCAGTCTCGCCAGAAGATGGTGAGATCTCATCAGGTACAAATCGATTCCTGCTAAACACCTTATCACAAACTAAATAGGCATCGGGCTGAAATCTACGATCGAGTCTATTGATAATCGAGCAGACTTCAAGATCTACATGCAGAACTATGCATACGCACGTGGTGGAGCTGCTCCTCGAGGTCCGCGACGCGAAGGTCCAGCAGAAGAAGGCTTTGTACGTCATCCACGTTTTTGTTTGGCATTTGCACCAACGTGACTACCAGCTGCCACCCTTGCCGACTCACGGGGTTGGCGCATATTCTGCTAATCCCCCGATTGGCAATGGCCATAACTCCCAAATTCCTGATAGGGGTCGACCAACATTCGGCATAGACCTTGCAGAGCAAATGGCAAGAGACAATGTTGAACTTCCAATGATCCTCGAAAAGTGTTGTGCTGCTATCGAAAAGTATGGCCTTCATTCGCAAGGCATCTATCGAATAAGTGGCATGGCGCGGAAAGTAGCCTCACTGAAAGAGCGCTTAGACAAAGGTTCGCATTTAGAGGCTTTTTTGGGTCTTTCTCACGCTATTCTCGCAGATATGGACTCCGTCAACTTGGATTCAGAAGAGTGGATATCTGACATCAACAATGTCACCAGCGTTCTCAAGATGTGGTTCAGAGAGCTTCCAGATCCGCTCCTAACATCAACCCTGCACCAGGGTTTCGTGGAAGCCGCTAGTAAGCTTTTTATGCTAAAGACATTTAGCAATTTCTCACGAGTGCTAGAAATCGATAACGATCGCCTGCGGCATATACGTTTACACGAGCGCGTCAATGACTTGCCAGATCCGCATTATGCTACACTCAAATATTTCATGGGACACTTGCACAAGTGCGTCCACCATTGCTATCATCGTTTGACGTTTAACCGAACCCTTGCTGCAGGATTGCGGAGTACGAAGCAGATAATTCCATGTCTATCCAGAATCTTGCCATCGTTTTTGGACCGACTCTCTTCGGCCAGATGATACCAGGTAATGGGAGTATCGGTCATGGGAACGGGGGAATGGCGGACGCTCCATTTCAGAACAAGGTAATTATCAAGCCTTGAATTGTTTTTAATTAATTCTTAGCTCACCTTGGCTACGTTTACAGGCGATCGAGACAATCTTAGAACACTACTCCGACATTTTCGTTGACGAAACTGCTGAAGGTGGTGTTTAGACTCTCGGATCATTGCACGTCCCCAGGCGGGCGACCTGTTATGGTTGTTTTCTTACTCTTGTCACGATACCCTGTAACTACCGCCGCAGGCCGAAGTTTGTCCACTGGCTGGCTTTAACTTGGTTTCGGACGGATTTCTAGTCGCTCGTTTGATAAAATCGTTGGTTTGTGATTCTATTTATCCATGCATACTTTTTCGGACCATGAGGATGTGTATGTACTCAGTCTGTATGACTTATAATCAGTTTGGAAGGACAATAGATCGAATTGAATGGCAAAACATTTATTGGGTGATTGTACTCATTCCAAGCAGTACTATGTAGCACCCCCTGTGATTCTCTGAATGTCAACAATGCTGATCTCGGACCTGTGATGTTGTCTCCTATTTGGTCGCCTCGTTTCTCTGAGCCAGACGGACAGTATCCGCTCTGGATTTGCTCTGGAACGCTCTATCTCTGTCCGTCTGATCTCACTGTTTCTGTCAACCCAGTTTTCAGGGATTTCCAAGAGACATCACGAATGCCCTCATGCTGTTGCTCGTCTGTATGATCAGTAGCAGCGTGAGTGCTAGCCTGCACGAGCGTTGACGGCCAAAATGACATGCATGATATCAGCAATATTTCCATTACCTGAAGGTAGACTGTCTGGATGCACATCGTAGATACTTGCTTCCCCAGCTGCAAGTTGCATGCCAATCATGTCACCGCACCGCCCCTTTGTACGTTACCTATCGTAAGTGCCCAATTCCCTGGCTCTGCTTTCCAAATGTCATTCATAATGCACGAGAGGATTTAGATCGTGAGCATGGCGACAAAAGCGCAGGAAAACAAAATTGGTCCACTAGTTAGCAAGGAAATAGTATCATCCTGAGCACCTCCAAACCTCTTACATGACTGTCGCTGATCAAGATTTCCAAGCTCGAGGCAAAATGACTGGGCAAGTGGTAGATGTCAGGAAGTCTTGTGTCTCGCTACGAGCAAGACATATGCTATGCACATGGTGCATTACTACCCCACCATAGCCTAACTGTATGTCAGCTTTCTGTATTGAAGCGCATTCACTCTCATGACCTCGTTCAACGTGACATAAAAAATCAGATAACATCTTACTCTATTGTGAAGATAATTGGCGCATTCGTTTGATTAATTTTGGCCTACCGCGTCAGTGCCGCGGGGAAGGGCCGTATACCTGTGGTCTACCTAAACTTGGAGCCTGACTTCGTGTCGGGAACTTTACCTTATTTATGTCAATGTGCATCGAGGCCTAGGGTTAGTCGTTTTATCCATGCGTTTAGCATACTGAACAGAGTTATGCATCGTCAGCGCTTTAGCTTTAACCTGAGGAGATGATCTTGAATATTCCTTCACTCTCTTCTCAAATTTTCGAGGCTCCCTCCCATGGGATGAACCACGCGTTCGCACAACTTAAAGCCAGGCTCGTGGTGCCAGATGTCAAGTTTTAGCGAAGAAGCTGGCTTCGTTAGATGCGAGGTTGTCGGGAAAGTACCACTCCGCATTCTGGCAGTTTCTCTCCGAAATACGCGGGGTTAAAATTAATGAAACGTTGTCATATGATGGGGGAACATGTGTTGCCGGCATCTTTACCATTTGGTTTTGTCGCCAATGATATCGCAGGCAAGCTGTTCTTTCCTGCTCGGCTCTTGAAAGCTTACCTTGTTTGGTGGAACTCAAACTACCGGCATGACCACCGCTATCTCACGTTGTCCAACTCAGTCAGCTCATCTACGTACAGCTACTCCCCAAGAATAACAATTGAAGGTTACACCGTCGATCGAGGAGGTTTTCATTGGCTAGACGTTTCACTCTCTGACCACGTGTGGCCCACTGCTCTACCTGTGGTAGTGGCAAATATATTGTCAAAATAATTACTCGTCAACGAACTGGCGAATTGAATCAAAATCCTATCTAGAGAAGCTGATACGGCTATTGTATTAAGTTCAGGCTGGCCTTAGTACACTCGGTGCTATTCTTTCATGCATACAAATTCTTTTTTGTATGACCCTGATCAAGTGAGGCTACCTGCTAAAAACAGAATCCATCTGACCCGGTCCTTTTATAGCATGAACTAGTGCTACCATTACTGCGCTGGAAAGTTGTGAAAGCTTCAGTGACTTCTTGTCACGTCTTAACGTGGGACCGAACACTATCACAGACCTTCCACCCCACATTTGTCAGCAGAGTGAGCGGAACGTGGATGGTTTGATCAGCTCATCCAGTTCTCAAGAGAAGTGCGACTGCTGGTGAGTTCACCTGGGCCTTGACGGAGCATTAACAAGCCAATGGTGTCGATAGGGCTTTTTTTTTTGGACAGTTATTGCGGAGGCGACTTCACCGAATGGCGGTACGTCCAACAAGAACTTGATGCTGAAATACGTGCCCTATCGTCAATTAAATGAAATTAGTCACGACTATGGCATGCGGGAGATGAACCCGTTATCTATTAGCCTCCTTTCTGCAGTAGCGGCGGCGGCGGCAACATGGACCAGTAAGCGTTAGTGACAAATCAAACACCTTATCCGATTACAACCATGTCAGCAGCGACCTAACACTCGGCTCTGTAAGACACTCCAACTATCACAGCACAGAGACATTGTTCTACATTCTACATTCAGTAAGTCACACAATGTGAATATCATATATCAGCATTCATGTGCTTTAATCTTTAAGATAGGATTTATGACCGGAATTACCCGAGTCTTCTTGCTGCTGTTATTTTGTCTGTGCTGCCACGATTGGAAAACAGGGGTGAGCATTTGGTAGCAGGGATGTTCAGCTGACTGAATGAAATGGAGATGGGCGAAGGAACGTGGTCTATCGTGTAAATGCTCCCCGCAGGTATTGGATGTGTGGGGGAATAGGCCGGAAATTTTCGAGCCGACATATGGAATATGTGGACCGTTCAATGCGCATCGCCCCCCATAAATTGAGAAGTCCTTGTGCAAGCATTGTAGGCTTGACTCCTATGTTTCCCCGCACCTCGTCCTTGCACAGCTCAGCTGACTTCAAAAAATGTGAGTTTTGCTGTTTGCCACCCAACTTGAAACATCAATTAACCACATTCGTGCACCAACAGCCTCCCGCGAAGAGGTTCCTTGTGTCATCAGTCGCCCGTCGTCGGCAATCATCGACAGAATCTGTCAAAACAAAACCCCCGTACGCGATATTATTACGGTATTGGATATGAACCAGCATATTTGGCAGTATACCAAGGTGAGTTGCTACTGAAAATGACGATGGTCCTACTGAGGGTTTATCGACCCTCAGAAAATAATTGAGCACCTGGTTATTCGACATGTTGATTTAACTCTGGGCTATTCTCAACAACCCCAAGGGCAATTGGAATTTTTGAAGATCGAGGTAATTCACTTCACTTCTATGGAGTGTTGACTACATGTTGTACTAGGTCCTCCTCCGCAAAGACATGTCTCACTTGCTGCGCTACCCAGACGGCTGGGCCGTCGAGGTATTCGTTCGCATCCTTTTCCAGCGGCGTTCCAAACTCCTACATCGTCAGGTAGTTTTAAACCTATTTAGTTTATACTATTAGATCGTTCTGATATATGACAAGCAGAAGCCTGCTCTGCCGGAAGCACAGGTTAGAGTTCACTATTCCCCCAAAGTTCATATTCTCTAACGCACCTCTCACTACTAAGTTACACCATCATATTTCGCATCAAGAGCAGTCGTGCTCCGCTGTTTGCCCCGACGTCTCTCCAGTTGTCAGAGATAACCAGACTACCCAGGATGCTCAGACGACCGCCAAAGGTTCTCCAACTCATCTCTTACAGCATTACCATCCGCATCAAACGCAGTCTGCTGCCATTGTTCGCCTTGATATGGGTCGTCAGAGAGAACCAAATTATTCAGCCTGAGGTGAACACAGTCAATATCGACTCCACAGCCGCCGCTTCGTCGCGCCTCGCTATCTTACCCATTCTCTTGGATTCACTGACCCCAAGTCTCGTCAACTTATCTGCAGTCATCACCAAGGCTGGCCTTTCCACAGACTCACACCTAGAGCACTTCTATTGCATGTCGCCGATGTCGAGGGACACATTCGTTAGGGAGGCACTTGCAGAAAAGTCCTTGTTTGAACGAGTTGCAGTAATGGAGGTTTTGGAACAGATGAGAAAGTCTGGCTTGTAGAAATGTATTTGACAACTTCGAATTCGACAAGTGGTGTACTCTTCGGCTCATCCCCTTGCGCAGTGACGTATGTGTCTAAATAATATATACACCGAATGATCTCTTGAAGTAGCTGTAAGAATATGCAGAAGATTCGAGCAGGAAGCACAGGAAGAACGGTACAATTTTTTGTCTTTCATGACCCCCAGCTCAGCATTACGGAGTGTTCACCTGGTGTATGCTTCCGCGATCAAGTTGTTCAATACTAGCTCAAACTCATCGATGGCCTCCTTCGGCTGCTTTCCCTTCACAACACCAAGCATGGTTTCATTCGAAATGATGTAGACTTTTTGGTCGGGCATGTTGGCATTCTCCAAGTTCTCCTTCACGCTTTGGCGGGTCTGCTCAATGAACTGCTCCCGTGCAGTCTTGTAGAGCTTCTTCTTCTTCCGTTCCTCGTCCTCATCATCACTGTAATACCCCATCTCCTTCGTGAGGTTACGGATGTGCTAGTCTGCCTTAGAGCGGACGATGTACGTAGGGGATATTGAAATGCCTGCAGTGGGTGAGGATGGCAATGTCTGTCATCGTGAAGCGGTTGTCGAACAAGACGTATCATAATGCAGTCAAAGACGTAAAGTCCTTGGGCGTTGAAATACTGCCAGTCTGGGACTTTGAGCGTGCCTGCGCCCGGGATGTCATACCAGCATTGGTAGCAGAAACGCGAGGGACATTGTGGCAGTTGCAGAAGGTGAGCTCACAGTGTGGATGGTGCTTGGATATCCATCCTACTGTTCCTACATGGGGTTTGCGGGGTCCGCTGGCGGGACGTGAATGCGAATGGATGGTCTGCCCCGGGCCGGGAGCGTGCTATAGGTCGTCGTATATAAAAATGGTGATGACGTGCTTACGAGAGATAAGATGTTTCAATATGAGCAACTATTGGCGGCATACGGACCGGACAGCTGCGAGAGCAGAAGGTGACAGACCAAGAATGCCAGCAAGTCTCGTTCTCAAGGGAAGTATTCCAGTTGGTACCCCTGGTACTCCATCCTGACTCGAACCTATAACCGCAGCCGTCAGTCTGATCACACGTGGGCATCAATGTAGCAAATAGACAACTCTGGACTGACAGACTTCACGCCAACGAACAGTATGTTTGATCTGTTGATTAGAAGCAAGACGAAAAAATGAAATAGCATTACACTACTGATACAGTATAAATAACGGAAGAGAACGGAAAATGTCTATGCACCGAAACCGTACAGAGTGCGCCCCGATCGCTTGAGAGCGTAGACGACGTCAAGGGCAGTGACTGTTTTCCGCTTTGCATGCTCAGTGTATGTTACCGAGTCACGGATGACCTGCTCGAAACATTAGCATGCGCGCCTCAGTGAACTGAGTCTACAGACGCACGTTTTCAAGGAAGATCTTGAGGACACCACGGGTCTCCTCGTAGATAAGACCAGAGATACGCTTGACACCACCACGACGGGCAAGACGACGAATGGCAGGCTTCGTTATGCCTAGGTGTGCATGTGAGAAACGAAAAAAAGACAAGACCGAGGAACGAGTGACTCACCCTGAATGTTGTCACGAAGAATCTTGCGATGACGCTTGGCACCACCCTTTCCGAGACCCTTGAAGAGATGTCAGGATACAACGAAAGACATTTTGACATTCGAGCTCACCTTGCCACCTTTTCCACGGCCAGACATTGTGATGTGTAAAGTTTAAAAGTGAAGTTGGAGTAAAGTGCGTGGGTGCGTTATGCTGTGACGAGAGGAGGCGGTGAGATAGAGCAGCACCGAAAAGAGCGACGACTGCTTATATAGCATCGGCACGTGGCTGTGCTGAATTACCGTGTCTGGTTTGTTGATTCGGAAACGCGGGGATGCACGTGATCATTTGACGCGTCTGTATATAGATAGGGCCACTTCCATTGACCCTAGCCAACCTCACTCGTTCCCGTATCACCATCCACGCAACTTATACTTTGTGCCATCATTCCCCTGATTAATAATGGCTCGTACCAAGCAAACCGCTCGCAAGTCCACTGGTGGTAAGCAGTCTTGTGTGTCTGAGATAGCAGCACACGACCTGACTTGGTGAACAGGCAAGGCCCCTCGTAAGCAATTGGCTGCCAAGTCTGCGGCGCGCAAGACCGCTCAAGCAGTATGTGATTTTCTCTTGACCTTTCTGAAAGCTTGCTCACGTTTCTTTCTCTCAGAGCACCGGTGGTGTCAAGAAGCCCCATCGTTTCCGTCCCGGTACCGTCGCTCTTCGTGAAATCCGTCGCTACCAGAAGTCGACGGAGCTCCTCATCCGCAAGCTTCCCTTCCAACGTCTTGTCCGTGAAATTGCACAGGACTTCAAGGTAGGCTTTAGTCATCACACATCGTGACTCAAGCTGATTACTCTTTCTAGACTGACCTGCGTTTCCAATCTTCGGCCGTAATGGCTCTCCAAGAAGCCGCAGAGGCTTACCTCGTCTCGTTGTTTGAGGACACGAACTTGGCTGCTATTCATGCAAAACGTGTTACGATTCAACCGAAAGACCTTGCTCTTGCACGGCGGTTGCGTGGGGAGCGTTCGTAGAGGGTTTTATTAGTTCACACTGTAATTTATTGTATTTCTATCTTTCTTTTGGACTATTTCGATGGGCGATAATCGGATTGCGTATGCTGTGATCAAACTGAACGAGTGACGTGAATGAAAGCAAGTAAAATTAGTCCTACTCGACACTATGTACTACATAAGTATTGTTCGACGATATTGTACTGCTAAATATACACCAGAAAGTAGTCCATGTAACATCTTAGTGTCCACCGTATATAAGTTAATAATTGATCAGTAGACTGTCAGGCCATTCATGCTCTATACCTCTATTTCACCCCGGAGTATCACATCCAAGCGGCACCAACAGCAACAGCGACAACACACACAAGCGGTTTCCAGTCAACGCCCCAACGGCGAGAGGCAGCATTGCTTCCGCCTCCGCCTGCGCCAGCGGTAGCGCT
The DNA here is from genome assembly GCA_002995055.1 of Rhizopogon rudus. NCBI lineage: Eukaryota > Fungi > Basidiomycota > Agaricomycetes > Boletales > Rhizopogonaceae > Rhizopogon > Rhizopogon rudus. Next base: position 58,272 of record PVYE01000762.1, on the reverse strand, counting down.
GGCCGAGATGGAGCCAATGGTAGCAGAAGGCGCAGGCGCATCTACCCCGTTCATCTGCACAGAGGTCCCCGAGAGCGCAGCAAACCCAACAGAAGGGGGGCTAAACCGAAAGATCGAATACACGTTTTTCTACAATCGACAAGTGAGCAAATACTCGTCACAGCATGAAGAAGTATGCGCTCACCAGGAAGGTGTCACCGACGATCCAGCTTGGCGCACTTCCACCCGTGCTGATTTCGAAAAACGCGCCAATGCATTGTGATTGGCTGAGCGAGGTGAGCTGGAAGTCAGCTGGGGCGATGGGCCAGCTGGGTCCGCCGAACGAGATGGCCACGTTGACTTGCGTGTTGCACGGGTAGGTCCAGTATCCCTGCCAGTTGCCTGTGCCAGGGGCTGACCCCGGAATCTGCTGGTAGATGCTTTGAATGACGTCGGAGGGGCCACCGACGAGAGTAGTGCCAGTGTCGATAGCGGAAAGCGATTCAGCACTCGATGGGGTGATGGTGTTTCCTTGAACGGTTAACGCTTAAAGGCGAACGATATTAACTTTTTTCAAGGCTGAGCGACTGATGTACTTACATTTCATCGGTAGGATCCAATATGTCGGTGTGGATGGAAGGTCCTGCCAATCGATGTTGCCAGTGTAAAGGCTGGTGTTCGCGAAGCCTAGCAAGCATCCATGAGACTTATTAAATAGGTTTCATAACGAGCTATCGCGTACCCATAGTGAACGATCCACCAGGTTCCTCTGTGTTGACTTTCGAAGCATTGATGAACCGCGTGAGCTGGAATGCCATGACCGGATCTGACCATGCCCCCGAACCTGCCAAAGTCTGCCAGAACGGAGTGTGCCTCGAACTAGCTATGCTCTCCCATGCCAGGCCCATCAAACCAGAGACAGGTGTGTTAAGAAGGCCCGATGTCACCTGGGTAACGGCGCCGAAAGCCTGATTAGGCACAGAGAACCCTGCCATCTGGACCATGTCCTCGACTAATGAACCTGCTGCAGCACCAGAACCGTATTGGATCTCGAAAGGCTGGGAAAGGTTCTGAAAAGTAGAGGAGTCCGCGTCATTGAATGTCTGAATTCGGGAACAACCAAGGACGCAGTTTACATCTGCGACCCAGAGATCGCTAACAAGGTTGAATAAAGTGCGACCGACATATCAAGAGTCAAACTCACGACGAGCCAGTGTCTAGGATAACATTGAATGAGACCGGTGGTGTGCCAATGGCCAAGGATCCAAAGTAACTGAAGTCAAAAGCATTCAACAAATTAAACTGCAGAAATTAACCGATGAAATGATTGACCTTGAGTCCGCATTCTGGTTTGTCATCCTGTTGAATTGATCAATTGTTCGTGTCCATGGCGAAAGTCTAGGGGTTCTCACAAGTTGGTACCGGTGCTCCTCTTGGCCAGACTTCCCCCATACTTGGCGGTGAGTGACTCTCGCTCGTTCTTTGCCCAAGTACTCCAATCATCAACGGTCCGAATAGGTGGCGCTCTTCGGATTAAAGGGATAGACTGGCCTGCAGCGGTCCCGGTTTGAGGAGCAGCGAAAGCGTGTGTGGCGATGAACAGGAAGTAAGACAGCGCAAGTGCCGGCGAGGAAAGCATGTGTGTAGTGGACGTGATATGAAAAGGCGAATAACTTATATAGCGAATTAGGAACAGTGATGAGAAAGAAAGAGAGAGGGCCGCTTGTGAACGCGCCTGCGTTGCACAAGTCTTGTAAGACTAGCTAATTCACTTGGCCTTCCGCAGTTTTGGCTTGGAGCCACGGACAATCCCGTAGTTTTGATCCATTCAATTGTTCTCTATGTGCTGACTGGTGCTGACTATTATGCATCTCCTATACCTGTTATCTACTTCCAACCGCAGCACAGAGGGGGTTTTCGGCGTCCTCTTTCGCGTGTTACTGGAGAGTCAAAAATACGTTCGCAATGCCCCAACGCACCAAAAAAAAAAATAGGGAACATTCTGTCAAAATAGGAACGTGTTACCCCACTACACAGCTCAACTTGGCACTCGGATCTATCAAGGTTCACTCTTCTGACCAGCCCAAATGACATAAGGCAATTCCAGCAGCTCCTCCACTCGGAACAACTGCCAAGTCCCTTTGCTTAACAACATCTCCAGGAACTCCCTCACAACATCTTCTTGTCTCAGTTCCACAATCACCAAGACCCACGTGTTCCCTGCAATGGAGACGGTCTCGATTGTTTCGACGAGTGCGGGAAGAAGGGAGGGGTGATATATACAATCGACAATCAGAACGAGATCCCACTCGGCGTTGGGCTCGGCTGGTTTGGGATAGTAGTGCGATCGCAATGCGGGCGGCAGGGACAGTAGAGTCTCCCAGTCTAGCTCCTCCACGCAGATATTTGATCCAGGTGATCCCTCCGGAAGTCTGTTATTGTGGGTCCAGCCAGTGAAATTAAGAGCGACGTTTTTTCGTATAAGGGGGAGAAGGGGTGCGATATCTGTTGCGGTGTAACTCTTTGCAAGCGCAGAAAGCGCAATGCTGAGTAAGCCCGTCCCTGCGCTACCCAACCGATCCCGGTCAAGGAATAAATAAATAACCACCGACCTCGAGGCTCACCCTAACTCAAGTATATGGCTCTTGCGGAGAAGGTCTTTATCGAATAATGAGTCGCTTTGGGGGAATTGATGTTGCTGCAATATGACTTGAGCGAACGCTATGCTGCATCAATCTTGTCGGATATCTAGCTTGCGGGATAAAATGCACAGTATGACCCTACCTCGCTCGCCACAAGACACTCCCGGTATCTCCTTTTCGACTGCGCAGCGCAGTTTTGTCTTGCGCAAGCTCGATCTCAATTGTATGTGGAGCGTCAGCATCACTGCGCGTTCTCCTGGCGGACTTCCCCTTTCGTGATTTCGACGCTGAATTATCTTCAGCAACTTTCGAAGAAGAAGATGTCGGATGAGATAGCGCGGTGAGCTCAAATTGGATGGAAAGGATGTCCTTTCGAGAATCAACGTGTCCTAGGCCGCGAAATCCGTCCGGTCCTGTTTGGTCAGTTGGTTTCTGGTTCAGAGCTGTGTATACGAGGAAGATCTGCAACATGTTGATAGAGTTGAATATCCAAGATTTATTGGACCCCAACACGAGTGAATTAAGCTGACCTCCTCATCTGCATCGGTCACTGACTCACTACCGTCAGGAACCCTCAGTAGATTCGAGTCCATGATCATATGACACAATAGAGCGACCGACGCGTACAAAAACAGCGAAACGTCTTCGCGCATCCAAATTCAAACCCAGATTTAAGCCCGATATCGTAGGTGACAGCTTGCCTCGAGTCGATGTAAGCGCGCCAACATAAAACTGTCTACAGTCCACTTATCGTTACATAATACAGCCCAGGTCTTCAATAACGCTCCCCCTCCACGAGGATTTAACAACTCCTTCGTGCGACAAGAAAGTTCCCCAATTACAGAGAACTCCGCCATATGCTGGTAACTTGTAAGTGACCACGATGTTTCATATTCACCGGGAACTAGACATGGTCCGAATCAGTCCCACACGCGAGCTCGCTCAACGACTCATGCCCAAGGATATAAGTCTTATCAGGGTATCTAGAAGGTCTGCATACAGAAAGGTGAGTCCTCGTAGAAAGATAACATGGTCAACTAAAATGGCTTCGCACGAAAGTTAAATAATGAATCGGTGGATATATGGAGCATTGGTGGAAATAAGATGCTAATGATCTATCATCAACGTCGACGATAGAAAGCCTTACTAGTCCATGAATTCCTACTTCAGGATTGTCGACCACGACAGGTAAGTTCGTGGTTCCTCTTCATATATGTGCGCGGGAACGCCCTTTCACAGCGAGCGCAAACAGCCTTAACCTTTCGCCGATGAATCTCGTTCACATGCCGATTGTAACTATCCTTCCCGACAAACTTCGAGCACCCTGGCCATGTGCACTTTACTCTCTCCTGGCCGCCCTGCGCAACGGGGCGATGCAGCTCTTGGTGGTGGTTCGCTGAGGGGCCAGATAAGCTCTGCCCCTCAGCGTGCGTTTCATGCTGAGGTGCAGACGAATAGGATGGTTGTGCACCAAGTTCATAACCGACGGAGCCCGCAGTGCCGAAGGGCAAGAAGTCTGGCGCGCTTGTTAAGTGAAGGAAAGGCTACGATTGTGACTAACCCTACCTGGCGAAAACTGGTCGATGGGAGGATCTGTCCCTTCTTGTAGGGTACTGGTGACCCCGACAGATTCCTGCAAAAGATAACCGTACCCTTGGCCTGGGATCTGGCCTTGTGAGTGCTGGAGTACTGATGGCTGTAGCGGGAGGGAGAAATCCGTCGATGACAAATTCATTGCCCCACCGAGTAGAACTGGCGTCAGGGGCTTGACCATTAACCCCGAGGCTGTTTGGAGGTCGGTGTTGTTATATTTCCATGGACCCTCATTCATGGCGGCTTCTGATTGGTAGTCGGCAAGAATCTCTGCGAGGCAGATACGGATGATTCTCTTGTATGCACTGTCAAGCCTTCCGGGATGGTCATGTCGATCAAGACATTCAAGAAATGCTTGCGAGGTAGATCTCAGCGATTCTTCATCGCGTCTGTGCCTAGTGCTATGATGCGACATGCATATATCGTTGATCAAGCCTGCACACCGCTCGACAACTGGCTGCGAAGATGACGTCGAGGAGGGTGTTGATCTGAACCTAGAAATGTAATTTAATAATGAGCTCATGTGCTCATTGAACTTCATGGCGAGTAGCTTACTCTGATAATTGCATGCTTGTTCTCGATGCTGAACAGATGGCCTGGATTACAGACCGTAAAGACTGCGTGAATTGGTTCGTGGTGTATAACAGGTGCACAACCAATACAACTTTTATAAGGTGTGTAAGTAATCCGAATTGGCCAGGTTTTGAAATAAGTTCACCGTCTGCCAAAAACCAATGCCACCGTGACTTACCATTGCACTGACGTGATTTAACTGGACCTGTACGTGCTAAGCTGTTATGTATCCTCCCGTCGCAAATTTTATGAATCTCGTTTTGATGTGATGTTATCCTTCATTCATATTGTCCAGACCGTCACAGCTTCGTCGTGTCATGTTGGTTGAGGTCATTACTTTCATCAGGAATACCAGGGCACTTTCCTTCGTGGTTCACGTTGCCATTGGCTTAGCTTCGGGCTTGCGGTCGCATGTTAGTCGCGAGGCAAAGCGATTCCGTCTTTTCGACCTCGTTCGCCCAGATTTCACGACTAATCGTATTTGATACCACATCGGCGTTCTCAACTTGGACATCCATCACAGAACGCCATTCCATTCATTCGATTCGGATGAAATTGGAACTACTCACTTGACGCGGCTGTGCCTAATTTGTCCCATAAAATCTGTGAACGTCGAAAAACCATATACGGTCATATAAGCGTTAGTGATAAATAGCGAGAGTCAGCTATTACAACAACTGTCTCCACCTCCTGAGGATGAAGTGCGCCGAAGAATATCTGCTGCACGAGCTGCCCACAAAGCAATGCAAGGAGAAAGGCCGAATTTGCAGGGATTTGGAAGTTATTTCTCCTCCTGCCTTGTTGAGTGAGCTTCTATCAATGTTAATGGCACAACCACGGTAAACATCTTTACGAATCCATCATTATCTCCGTCTCTCTCTCGACTCCAGCGTGTTTCCGGCGAGGATTACTTTCTCGCCGCCTCAAGGCGTGCCACAAGGTCGAGGTAGTGTCGTGAGCCCTGAAGCTGCCTGACCCTAGACTCGTAACCAATCTGCCTGCGTTTGTGTTTTGAGATGTTGAGATTTATTGCCGCAGGCAGACTGGTCCGACGTCGATCTCGGAGTGGCAGGAGAAGCACGGAGTTCGAACATTTGTAGTTGCCGATTGTGCCGGCAGTACTCATATGCTATGCTCGTGGCCTCGCGAATTATACGTGTAGCCTGTACGCGAACCCGAAGTCATTTCTTCTCACCATTAACTTGGTAACTTATTTCAAGATCATCGAAACTATGACAGGGTGCGCAATGCGCATACATGACAAAGCAGCATGTTCTCGCATGTGCACGGAGGATAATCCAGTGGCTGTGGCTTTAATTGAGGTGGCATACATATAAAACTCGCGTCATCATGCTCCTTTTCGTTGCCGTCCTCAATACTTTATCATTCGCGTCCGACAGGCTTCAAGTTGTATCATGTATACGGTCGGACGCATTTCTTGTCTCGAGCCTGAAGACCCAAGT